>JABACO010000016.1:2375766-2577349 GCA_013339895.1 Ephydatia muelleri | reverse complement strand
CCGCATTAAGCAGCAGCAGCAATGTGCGTCATTCATAAATAGTACTTGTTACATAAATCCCTGGGGGGTGGATCTCAGGGCAATCCTTCTTTTGTGTCGATATGAAAGGGGCTTGAAAAATCTCTTCCGTGTAGGAGGTGCATTGGTGCGATTGGTGTGTGCATTTTTATTTTATTTTTACCTTTGTTACCTATGAACAGCTTGCACCAGCAAACTGCTGTGTGTAGATATTCATCGTTAAACCATCACTGCATGATAGAAAGCGTGTATTAATTGTAGAATTCATATTATCGTATCTCAGGCTTAGCTTGTTAGTCTCAAACAGATAGTAGCCGCTTTTATAAGCGCGATTTCGTACAATACGAACGCAAAGGCGATACAATTTCCGGCGCCGCGAAACTGCCATTAAATGCGCCAGCCCTGATTCGAAGTTATAATCGTGTTAATATGCGTCATAGATGTTGTGCGAAGTAGTATAGAGTGTGTGTTTAACCTATTTCAACCGTGGAATCAGCCAACTTTGTAGGAGTTATATAACTAATGACTAGACTATTGCGTTCAAAAGCATTTGACAGTGGCCACTTGAGACCAACACATGTATACGGCAAATCACGTAAATGGTACAAAGCACGCTCATGCATCCATTGATAATTGCTTACATATGTACAGTTTGTAGGCACCCTGAATGGACAGATGCACTATTACATAGAACTACCATTGTACTACAGCTTTAAGCCTAGCTAGAATAGAAGTCATATCTGGACGTGTGCCAGGATCATTACTGATACAAACTGTAATCAAAGTCACCCATGCTGATGGGGAGAGGCTTTGAAGGAGAGCTACTCTTCTTTGCATATCCGGAAATTGCTTCGTTGTCATTTCCAGCAAAAGCACACCATAGCTGAAAGTATCCATCTTAGGAGACTGCTGTGAGGGTTGAAGGCTTTCAGGAGCCGCGTATGCAATGCTGCCAGGTACAACTGTGGATATCTGACGTACAAAGTTGGCTGATCCATAGTCAGACAGTTTTGCTCTCCACTTTCCTGCACTGAGAGATTCTAGTAGTACATTTGCACTGCTCACATCTCTGTGCACAATGGGCACTGGTCGCATTGAGTGTAAATAATTCAATGCCCTACAAACATCCATGGCAACAGATAAGACCTGCTCATTTGACAGATTCACAATTTCCAAGATCTCTCTCAGGCTGTAGGGCATTAGCTCTGTGAGTATGATGCATTCTTTACCCACAGTTGCTCCAATGAACAGCACTAGATTGGGATGGCGAGCCATTGCAGCTATGCTCATTTCTCTCTTAAACAGCTGCAGATTATATGAAGACAGTATTGTGTGATGAAGATGCTTGGCAGCCACATCAAGTCCACGGAACTTGGCTGCTCGCACAACACCCCACCCCCCTGTGCCCAATGCTTTGTCTGTCAAATCAATTTCTTCTCTCTGCACAATCCATGATGGCCCCACTGTAACAGCTTTCTCTTCAGCAGCTGCAGCCCTCTCCTTGAACATTTGCGCTTCACATTCTGCAGCAGAAGCACTTTCCTCAGCTTTAATAGCTCTTGCTTCTTGTTCAGCTACTCTGTTTTTAGCCAATTCAGCTTCTCTTTCAGCTTTATAGGCTCTCTCCTCAGCTTTGATAGCTCTTGCTTCTTGTTCAGCTGCTCTGTTTTTAGCCACTTCAGCTTCTCTTTCAGCTTTCCTTGCTCTCTCTTCTGTCCACATTTCTTGTGTTGTGGATGTTACATTACCCACTGTCTGTTGTTTACCACAGTGAATAATAAAATAATTATCGCACAAAAGTGAAACATGCATTTCTTCTCACACAACTGACCTCTGAGATTCGATTCACTAGTGCAGTAATAGGAATACAAAGACAAAGATGCATTAAAAAACACTAGCATTCAAAAACAACACAGTTTGGATGGAAACCCTCATGGATATGAACTCACCTCCACTGCCTTTAAAATAGTGCCAGAACTTAAGCTTAAGAGCTAGTACTAATGCACCAATGCACAAGGTGCTGATGATTCCAGCTCCTGTAAGAAATAAAGAGAAAAGCATATCATCTAGCCCATGATATCACCAAACATTTTATGGGGCAGTGCAAGAGTGTAGTACATATATGGTATTTGGGGAGCAACATGTGCTATGATTTAAAAAAAGCCCACAGATTTTTGAAGTGAAGTTTTTAAAGTAAATATGTGGATAATGCAATACAACTAACACTGTGCCCAACATGGTAGTTAATTAGTACCTCTATTTGCATCTTCAAGGTCTTCTTTCAACTGAGTAATATTTTTCTGGAATGAAGCACTTAAATTCTGCAATGCTCTTTCACACGTCATATTAAAGTCTTGCTTCAGCTGCTGTAAGGCTGACTTGCACTGCAGTGATTTGGTCAAACAGTCTTGTTTACTTTGTTGTGTGGTCAAAAGGTCTTCCTTCAACTGCTGTATAGTTGAGTTGCTCTGCACTAATTGGGTCAAACAGCCTTGTTTACTTTGTTGTGTGGTCAAAAGGTCTTCCTTCAGCTGTTGTAAGGCTGACTTGCGCTGCAGTGATTTGGTCAAACAGTCTTGTTTACTTTGTTGTGTGGTCAAAAGGTCTTCCTTCAACTGCTGTATAGTTGAGTTGCTCTGCACTAATTGGGTCAAACAGCCTTGTTTACTTTGTTGTGTGGTCAAAAGGTCTTCCTTCAGCTGTTGTAAGGCTGACTTGCTCTGCAGTGATTTGGTCAAACAGTCTTGTTTACTTTGTTGTGTGGTCAAAAGGTCTTCCTTCAACTGCTGTATAGTTGAGTTGCTCTGCACTAATTGGGTCAAACAGTCTTGTTTACTTTTTTGCACAATTGAAAGTTTTTCAGCTGTTTGTTGCAATGTTAGATTGCATATTTCTAATGCTAAAAGATTGCCATCTTCTACTTTGGTCACTTGTTCCCCATTTGCAAGAAGCATCCTCTCCTTCAGAAATACCAATATCAACATAATTGTTTCATACATAGGAAACTGGAGCATGCAACCTTTTCCCTCCCCTCCCCCCCCCCCCAAAAAAAAAGATCAAATATTATTTTGCTTCATGTTATAGTATTATGCGATGCTTTTGTAGCCTTTTTACGATCATGTAATCTGCTAATGGCAACCTTCCAATTGTGTGCTCCTGACAATTTCATTTGCCACAGCAAAATTTCCCTATTTGAAGCAATTAATAATATTCTTGATGCATGCAATGGTTGATAAACTTCAATGAGATTCAATTAGATTCCAGGTGCATCTTCCAGTGACCTAGCGAGGTTAAATCCACTTACTTGTTGCTCATGTTTCAAAATCTCCAGCTTGATCTGCTTGTTGGCAGCAATATCCAGAGCTGTCTTACATTTCTGTGGCATACATGACATATAGGAGTTCACATGGATGTCAAAATGATGTGTTCATAATGTATGTGTGTGTGTGTGTGTGTGTGTGTGTGTGTGTGTGTGTGTGTGTATGCGTGTGCTCACCAGATCTCGAATGCCAAGGTTTGGTTTTGCTGTCAATAATTTTTGCAAAATGTCAATCTGTCCACTTTTTGCAGCCAAGTGAAGTGGTGTTTGCCCGTTCTGTTGAAGTGAACATTACAATACGTAAGCAGGTGCAGATCAAATGAACTTGAAATAAGAAACCATTCTAAATACACAGTGAGGCAATTTGATGTACCCAGAGTTGTTTCCTTGAGGCCTGGGGTAAACCCTCCTCCCCCCCATGCTCTTTTAGATCTAAAATAGCATGACATGACCAGTCAACAACTGTCACTTCACCAAGCTCATCATGAAAAGAACGCACAAGACTGCAGCCGGGATTTTAAGGAGAGAGGTATTAAGTGAACCACAAGCATTTTTTTGTGACTACAGGTCATTTATTGAACACTGCACATGCATGTGTCAGCTGATCATAATTACAAAGTTCCAATTCAAAGTACATGTGGAACCTCTGAATCTTGCACGACACCACTATCTATGGTGGTGTGTATCAGCAACTGGCTCAAAACGTGGATTGGTGTGAAAGCGTACTGAGCACAGATCTCACTGCTAATAGTAGACTCCACAAAGCTTGCTACACTACAGTGTAGGGTTGAAACACAGACTACATTTTGGAAGTTCCACTACCACTGCAGCCCATCAAGACATTACGAAACTTACACTTAACATCCTGTCACTAGAGTGATTCACTGGTATCATGATTACAGTTTATATTTATTTTAAAATTACTGCATTGTTTGACACGAGTTGGTGGCATTAATTTGCAAAATTGCTACCTGACTGAGTGATCCAAGTTGAAGTCACTGGCTGCTTCAGGTCTAAAGAAATTCTGCAACTGTAAATTTTGCACCTGAAGCAGCCAGTGACTTCAACTTGGATCACTCACTCAGGTAGCAATTTTGCAAATTAATGCCACCAACTCGTGTCGAACAATGCAGTAATTTTAAAATAAATATAAACTGTAATCATATGCTGCTCAGTTGCAGAAAGTACTGCTCTACACAACTTCTTTACCAGGATCCACTTGTTCCACATTTATTTTGAGATGTGTAATGGATAGCAGGAGTGATTTGACGTAAAACATCCCCTCACCCCCCCCAAAAAAAAATAATAATAAAAATAAATAATAATAAAACGCTATTGTACTGTATGGAGTGCAATGCAGTGGTGTTCAATATGAACTTGCCAAGCTGGCATACGAACTTGCTTCTACTCGATTTTAGCTTTACAATACATTCATCTAGAAAGCAGTATATATGTCATTAAGCTTGAGACTGAGGGTGGTGCTGGAGCTCCCAGAGCCCCATGCCATAGATACATACCAAGGCAGTACTGTATGTCTGACACTCAAATGTGAAGTTGCCCCAAAATGCATTGCACAGCATTTGCTCTGCACCTGGGTCTTTAACAGTAGACACTTGGACATCCGGAATGAGAGAGAGTTGTGCAGACTGACATTTGATTTACCAAAGGTCTGAGAAAGGTGCCACTTCAGAGACCATTCACAAAGGTAAGATAAACTAACAGCAAGAAGTGCATTATTACGAGCAAAGTAAGTTTAGTGTCGTCTGCATATAGTTGGAAGGGAAAGAAATGAATGCCTTTTTGAAAACAATTATCTAATCAGAGGGAAACATAACCACAACCAAAACAGTGATTAAAGTGCAGGAAAACCATCAGGTCAATGAGAGAGTTTAGATAGCTGAGCATGATGTGCAAAACTTTAAAAGACACATAATATATCCTACGAAAATAAAAAGCATCCATGACAGAGGCTGGAGGTATTAGCATAATGCTGTGCGAAGACGGACAAAAAGTGAGGGTACTTCACGCACAATGTGATTGAATATAATATGAAGCCTTATGATACCAATCAAAACAGATCCTTCTATACAAATACTCACTTTATCTCTAAAGTTGATATCGGTTTTGCAGGCAAGAAGTGCAGCAACGACATCTACAGCATTCATGCTTACTGCCACATGAAGTGGGGTCCAACGGTTCTGCAAAAAGGATAGACATTTAATGTGGTACAATCATACAAAGCTACATAGCCATAGTTATGTGACATGCACCTGGAATCTCAGCATTCCTCCTATGTAGTGCAACCCATGGAAATGAATAATTTCCTCTCACAAATAGAAAGGAAACTAGGTAGGTAAGGATAAGTTAGGCCTACAAATGAAAATTCAGCCTACAAAATTTTTCTACACAAGGTTTTAATTATATTTCCAGATTTACATTATAGCTGAGTGCTAATGTATGCATTTTAAGTCTGATACAAATCTTTGCATTGTGCAAAGTATGATAAAATACTTACAAAAAAGTGGCATTGAATGCCAATGTATGCACCAGCTGATACCAGCTTCTCAACTACTTTGACAGAAGAATTCCTGGTAGCCAAGTGCAATGGAGTCAGTCCATTCTGTAACACATAACATTTGCAGTAGCGTACTTTGTGTGCAATGCTGGAAAAAATAATACTAAACATGTCAAAAAGGTGTTGGGGTAAGCTAGAAGTCATGTTGCTGCAATGCAAAAACACATCAGTGTAGTTCAAATACATTGAGATGTACATTATACTTGGAACCAGCAAGAATACCACTTGTACACACATATGGAACGTAAGATTTGACCCTATGAATGACACATATATAATCCAATTCACATCGCTATATCTTCATAATGGTACACTATGGACTTCCTATTTTCAATGCCTCATACCACACATTTCTCTGTGTGAAAATATATTAAGTGTCTTGCACATGTAAGGTGCAGACGTTATGAGGTCCAATACCCCTGGGGTTCAAAACCATCACATTTTCAGCTAGGAGTGCGCAAATGCTTCAAATTCGATATATAAGTAGAGGGGTCCTGTGACTATTGATTTGTTCTGTTTGTTAATTTCTGTTATGGAGATACAGCTGTGCAAAATTAATGCACATTTTTCCTGGTCGTTCGTGCCAATATGTATGTATATTGGCGTGAAAATGTTCAATGTGACTGTACTAAGCCCCAGGGGTATTGAACCTCATAACGTCAGCACGGTGTTTGTGCAAGACATCAAACTATAGACCAATGTATCGTGTAAAGCATTGGCAATAGAAAGTCTGTAGTGTTTATCGTTCGAAAGATAATAGTGATGTGAATTGGATGCTATAATTATACATAAGTTTACAAGGGTCATGCAATGTTCCATATACATACATACATACATACATACATACATGTACATACACACATGTACATACATACATACATACATACATACATACACACACACACAGACAGACACACACACTTTACACTTAAAATCGGAAGGTACGCACAAAAACACAATACACATAAGCGTAAACTGCCTCACGTCGTCTTGGGGATCATATGTTTTAGTGGCGTTCAGTAGCAAAGCTACCACTTCATCTTTTCCAGCATCAGAAGCATAATGCAGTGCAGTCCAGCCTGTTAACTGTGAGAAATCATTTCTCTAAAACAGTTGAACACCAACAAGATATTTATCCACACTCAGTGGGTTTAACGAATTTACAATAATAACTGGTCGCTGACTATTTATAAAATTAATGACCTATGTGAGCAAGTGGATGTTTCCTGCTTTCATAATTGATCCTTTGTTATTATAAGAGTGCATTATCAAAGCAAAGGCTTGATGTAATTTGACGAACTTTGCAGGGAACATGCAGTGTGCAGTTTCATTGGCAAACATTTCAGAGGTTACAAAACATTAAATGTGGATCAATCAATTCATCATGCTAATATGATTTGGGACATAATTAAAGATGTGCATGCATGTACTGATTTGTGGAATGGAGCAGAATTGCCACCATTCTACATAGTAAATGCAAATCTGAATTTTTTTCACTCTGTTGAAATATTTTTGTAGTCGTGCATATAAGAAAAAAATATTGATGGTACGAAATAGCAAAGTTGTTTAAAATCTTTATGTGTGTTGAATGTGAAAGTAATTCATCTGGTTCTTTACACTGTTATGTACATTATAGCTACATTGATTTGTGGATCAGTGCCCAACATGATTCTTATGAATAAATAACAGGTGGTTTCTAATTGACCTAATCAGCAACTAATTAACAAGTAGACTTAATGGGACAACACAAGATGTTGCTCTCTAAAAATCTGTGCATCATCAGCACAGCAGGCATTAATGTTTTAAGGGAGTGCTGCAGTCGTAGGTTAAGGAGAACTACTCTCAACAAATTTAGCTGTTGTTACATGTAGATTCCATTGCACGCCAATTTATGATAACTATTATAATGGTTACTGAAGAGGCACTTGGAATTATGATGGAATCTCAAGGTCTGCTTACTTATAAAAGAGCCTTCAGCTATCTGGACCTATTAGATGATTGATAACAGCAAGTGAATCTGACCCCACCCTCAATAGCCGATGGCTTTTCAATTGTTTGCACATTTGTTGCCATCAAACTTTCGAAGCTTTGGTAAGCCCTTAGTGCTACTTGCAAGTTTCATTTTTAAAATCATGGTTCCAGCTTCCTTGTTTATGTTAGTTATAGTTTTGATCAACAGCAACAACATCTTATTAAATCCTTGAGGATAGAAAGTTTACAAGGCATTCTGTGAAAGCCCATCACCAAAATAGCCTCAAGGGCCTTAACTGGCAATCTTTATACTCTAAGGAGTGGTTTTATGGAGACGTCTGTATTCTAAATCCTTCAAGTGATGTATGTAGCCAACCAAAGATGCTGCAGTATCAGTTTCTGTATTGGAGTTATTTTTCAGTGCCTATAACTTTGTTTGCTCAGGGCTATCCCTCTAGTCACATCAATTGCAATCCATTGTGGTATCATTTCACATCAGTTATGCTAAAATCAGCTAATTTGGCCGACTTAACTAAATATAAAGGTTTAAAATATTTATTATTCATCGAAGGAGGCCAGGGTTCTTGAAATGAAACTTGTCTGGCATATGATATCATTATACTCCTCAGTTTTCTATGCAAGAAATGCTAAATATTATGTATAGGTCCACAATTAAATATGACCCAGACCTATATTTGGTATTACAGCATATAAAAATGTAATTGTACTAAATAGTTCGGTGCAATTTTCCTTTTCACTCATCCTTGTTTCTATCTTTTTATACCACCCCTGCCATGCATTCCTATATCACTCCAATAATTTAATCACCAACTTTCTTGAAGAGCATGTTACCCTCCCCCCAGTATTAGAAAGCAAGCAGCAAGCTGTAATGTTGACTTTGAAAGTAAAGGGAGATACAAAAATCTATGTGAGCATTTAACCAAATTTTGGTAGCTTGTGGGATTAATTTGCTAACGTTCTGAGTAAATTAGTTATTCTGCAACCCTAGTGGGCTTAGTTCTTGGTTACTATAATGTAACGTTTCTAAAGAAAGAATTGATGAAGATAGTTATGTTTCACATTTTTTGTTTGCGGAACCGGATAGGATGTTCCACATATATTCCATCCCATTCTATTAACCCCCATTGATATTTTTGGGCACATGGTCAGGTATAATGAAGATAATAAATATTGTGTAGAGCTGAAATGGCTGTACACCATAACATGCATGTGGCAAAAGTAAATCTAAATATCCTTTTACTGACATAGAGAGTGAATTGAAACTAGTGGAGCAAATGTTTCTAATAGAGCATGCATGCACAACTTTCAACATTA
Source organism: Ephydatia muelleri (assembly GCA_013339895.1). Lineage (NCBI taxonomy): Eukaryota > Metazoa > Porifera > Demospongiae > Spongillida > Spongillidae > Ephydatia > Ephydatia muelleri. Next base: position 2,568,131 of record JABACO010000016.1, on the reverse strand, counting down.
TCTAAATTATCATTTTTGGAATGAATTGAGAGATCCTGGTATCTTTGAAATATGTATAAGACCTTCAGTGTGGTAGAAAAATGAAAAGATACTTCCTCTAATCTATTTACTAGCTGAACACTGGTAGGGGTGAAGTGCACGCAATCCCTAAAATGTTTATCCACATTACAGCTGCTCACAATGTTGTTGCATCCACCTATTGATTCCATCAACACAAGACGTGAAATTTGAAATTCAAAAATGCAGGTACATACATACAGTTGAACAAATGCTGACCGGGTCAACAGCATCAGCATTCACTTTTCCGTCCAATAGATTCTTAACCTCAATCGTATTACCTTCCATGGCCTTAGTTCGAAGACGTTTCTCCATCTTTAGAACATGAAACATTTAGTTCAAACAGGAAAAGCACATAGCAACAGAGATGATAATCAGCTTCTCATATTGATGCAAATCATTTCCTCCTTCAAAGCTACCTTCATGCACCCTAAATTGTGGTTTTACCTCGGCTTGGTCGAGCTTCGCCTCTTTGCTAGTCGCACACGTTCCTAATCAAAAGAAAGGAGGAACATCTACAGTGAAGCCCAGCGTGCACTGATCTTGCAGTCGAGAGTGGTAAAGAGTACCTTTACAAATGTAGACAATGCAGAAAACAACAATGAATGTTGACCTGGAAGAGCGCGTCATCTTTGGTGCACACATGTATCAGCATAATCTAATGAACATGTTCAAAGTAATAAGTGCAGGCGAGCAGTGTCGACAGCCCAAGGCCCCGCGCCTGAAGGGGCCCCGCTGCATGGTGGGATGGTACCTCGGGAGATAGAAATAATCCGTAGTTTTTACTGTTCCAAGAACTCAAATTCAGAAATCGCCTCCCCTTTCAGTGGAGTACAAGTAAATACACATAATGCGCATTATTAGGAAAGATACACATTATTAGAAAAAGAAAAACATTATTCTAAAAAAACAACCGGTATGCGCATTTTTAGAAAAAGTTTTATTATGATCAGGAAAAGCCATAACCAGCTATTAGTAGTTTCAGTTCAATGTCACAGACTCGATTGACTGGACTGGCAACGTTGTCAATCGAACAAACATCGTTTCTTGCTAGACTATGATAAACTAATACAAGTGTTCGCCACCATAAAAAGGAAGAAAAGAAAGTGAGCCTATAATAATACTAGTAATAATTGGGACAGTTTCCGCGAAAATTGCCCCACGGTTAAAATGTTATAAAGATGCATCGCGTTTGAATCGCTATAACTTCCCAGCGGATAACGCTATCGCCCTCCTATTTTCAACACTTCATACTACACCATTTCACTATGAAGTGTTGAAAATAGGAAGTCGATAGCGTTATCCGTTGGGAGGTTATAGCGATTCAAACGCGATGCATTTTTATAATGTTTTAACGGTGGGGCAATTTTCGCGGAAACTGTCCCAATTATTATAGCAAAAACTGTACCTGTGCTTATCATGGTGCATTAGCAAAGGAAGACACCTCAAACAGACACCGATTAACTTCTTATGTGACTTGTGGTCCAAAAACGAGTTTAGCACACTTTGGAACCTTGCCAAAGGACGTTCTATCCCAGTGGCACATGAATCTCACGAAAACGAAAAGATACAAATTGAATCAACAGTTTCCATGGCCAGGGCCGGTCTATTTGGAAAGGCTAGCCGTCTACTTCTCTCTTCTGGACTAGCTCCCAATACAGATATCACATGGCGATTATTATTGTCCAAACACCCCAGTTGCCCACCTCCTGTAGCTCCATTGATACCATCCACTCCTGCCACTATTGGTCCTGATTTTAATATGTTTGCCATTCTACATTCCTTTCCTAAGGACACTGTAGCAGATCCTTCGGGCTTAAGGATCCAACACCTGCTAGATGCTGCCACTATCCCTTTGCCCACATCCATTTGCAGTGCACTTCGGGATGTTGTCAACCTCATGGCATCAGGTACGTACCTTCTCAAGTGTCCACCTACCTGGCCGGGGGCTCCCTGACTGCACTAAATAAGGTGAAGCCGAGTTGTCCACCAGACATTAGACCCATCGCAGTTGGGGAGACATTAAGGAGGTTGACAGGGAAATGCCTGTGTGCTGTCATCAAGGACAAGGCATCTGAGCTTTTCCATCCACTTCAGTTTGGAGTAGCATGTAGTGCAGGATCAGAGAAGATCATCCATGGCCTGAGGAAGTGCATTGAGGACCACTGGGATGATGAGGATTTCGTGGTGCTCAAGGTAGACATGAGGAATGCCTTCAACTTGGTCTCGAGGCAAGCCATCCTGGATGAATGTGCTTCTCTTTTCCCTGAACTCCTACCTTGGGTATTATGGTGCTATGGTACACATTCAGCACTATGGCATCCGATGGGCCGCGTGTCTTCAGAATCAGGGGTTCAGCAGGGGGACCCACTAGGCCCTTTACTTTTTGCTCTCGTGCTCCAAAAAATCATCTCCGAGGTCGATATGGATGTTGAATGCATTCAGATGCTTTTCAATGCATGGTTCCTAGATGATGGGGTGCTGGCTGGCACTAAATCTGCAGTACTTAGAGTGATGCACTTGATTGAAGAATAGGGTCCTTCTTTTGATATTTTAATCAACCTTGCCAAGTGTGAGCTGTTTAGTCGTAATGAGCTGAGCAGCACCTTCCCAGTGATGATAAAGAGTTCTCAGGTGCCACATTTTGAGATACTCGGGGCCCCCATTGGTGACTTCTTGTTCTGCTCAAAGTTCATTGCTTCTAGACACAAGATCGCCTCAAAGCTGCTTTCTAAATTGGAAGATGTCGCCAGTATTTATCCTCAGGTAGCTCTCATCCTCTTGCGTCTGTGTGCTGGCTTCTGCAAGATGGTGCATGTGGCTCGAACAACACCCCCTCATCTGGCCTTTGGCTCCCTGGAGTCCTTTGACAGTGATGTCAGGATGTGTTTCTCAAACTGTGTAGCCACTGACATTTCAGATGTAGCCTGGAAACAGGCTCAACTTGGCTTGAGCTATGGTGGCCTTGGTCTGCGCTCAATTTCACACCACTCCTGTGCAGCATACATTGCATCATTGAGTTTTTCTGGCCTGGGTAGTGCTGACAACCCTCACCTGGTGCGGTCGATTGTCAGGTACAATAGTTTGGTCTCACCTCCGGATGGCATCTCTGTGGAGTCTATTTTAGCTTCCCCGATCCCACAGAGAATCTTGTCTCAGAGGCTGGACGACCACTCTTTTGGGCTTGTAATTGCAGCTGCAACTGACGCAGACAAAGCACGTCTTTTCTCTACATCTGCACCCCATGCAGCCTCTTGGCTCTCAGTTGTGCCTTCGGGCTACATTTAGATCCCAATGTGCTTCAGATAGCAGTGAAGTGGTGGTTGGGCTTGGACACTTTCAGAGGCTCTTTGCCCTGATGTGGCACTGGACCCTCTGGGCCATCACGTAGCTACCTGCCGGCGTGGTGGTGATGTCGTTATACGCCACAATAGGTTGCGTGATGTCTTCCTGAGCTTTTGCCACCAAGCTCACATTGCAGCAAGGTTAGAAGCTGGAAGTGACCTCACTCCAGGACTGGATCGCACTCGCCCAGCGGATGTGCTAGTGAGGGACTGGGCACAAGGCAAGCCAGCTGCCTTTGACATCACAGTCACATCTCCTCTTACTCCTGCTATTTTCGCTGGGGCAAGTAGGATGGTGGGTGCTGCTGCTGAAGCTGCAGAAAACAGAAAGCACACAGCCAATGACCCTAAATGTGCTGAACTAGGCTGGAGGTGTGTGCCTCTAGCAGTAGAAACTTACTGCAATTGGGGTGAGGAAGCAAGAAGAACCTTCACTCTACTGGCCACACGCTTGGCCTTTGGCTCTTCCTCATTTCGTAAAGCCAGGGTGATCAGTGACATGTTTGGAAGGCTAAATATCACCCTGGTTAGAGCCATAGCAAGGGCCATAGGAATATGATCCCTATACTGACTTTAATTAAATAATAACTTGTAGTATATAGATTTATTAGAACTTTTCACTAGATACATTTTCTGTTAAAATTATTCGACAGCCGTTCCACAATTAATATTTTTTACGCGTGATGTTATGCCAATTTGGCGGATTGGGGGGGGGGGGGGGGCACAAATGATTTCACAATCAATTTGTACTATATATATATGGTGAAAATTGATAGTGAATATCATCTGTGCCCCCCCCCCCCCCCCCACCCCCACCCCCAACCCCCCGGATCCGCTACTGCTCGTTTTCGTAGTTTTTGGTACTATGCATAATAGAAATGCTGGCATTTCCGTGCAATGAAAAACTGCCTAAAGATGCCAAAATTCAGGCAGATTTTTTTTCGACAGACGTTTCTAAGCCGATCGCGTGACTAGAAGTTGATAATCAACTTGGACTTTCCCAGTACCTCCTGAACGCCATGTAATTAATGGCAGTACACCGTAAATTGACGGATTGGTCATTAAAACATTTAAAAGAGAAAAAAATGAAATAGTTAAAATAAATTCATACTCCCACTACAATAAAAACACAATAAAACTAAACACTACTTAACTAAACAGTCCCATTGGCCAGAAAGCTTGTCATCCTTTAGGGTCAGGTCTTAATGACCATACATGTAGAGGTCTGACATGACTTTGGACTTGGGGTTGGGAAGAACCAGTAGCCAGGCGAGATTCCAAAAGGGAAACGTGTCCTGAGCCTCTCGACCCCAGTTGCTAATAGGTCTCCACAGCGCCAGAGCTGCTGCCCCAACCATCAGACTAGCCTTACCTAGAAAGGCTGGTATGATTGAGAGGTAGCACTTAAAAGTAACGTCGAATGTTAATTACTACCAGACCCCCCTGCAAATACGTTTACGGTTTACTCCAGAACGAAGATAATCTGAATTTGGAGGGATTTCATCTGGCAAGCATAGTTGTATATATGGATTAATGCATGCATATCTAACAATTCTCTCAACAGGTCAATAGCAACAATGAAATAAGAGGATCGGTGTAAAGTAGACATAGTATACGTTTGTGGTTTTGAAGCCATTTGTTACCTAACAAGTGTGCTATATCACTTGATACATTTATACCAATATTGGTGGAGGAGTTAGAAAATCAATTTGTGGATGGTAAGATATGATTCTTCAAAAAAGAGTCTAGCATTGCAACATTAAGTAAGGAAGTGGAATATGCACGACAGCAAGATGGATTTCCTCCAGTAAATATTGTTATTAGATGCCTATTAATTTTTTGGACTGGAGATTACCCTGCTCAGTCAGAAGTGCAAAAGTTTATTTAGGGTGGAAACTGACCCTGCATGCAGGAGGTGCAATGTAGCGAGTAAGCAATGCAAATTCAGGCTACACATTTTATTTGCCAGGCACATATGGACCAGGCCGACCAGACAGCAATCACTATTATTAAGTACCCTTAGCCAGAGAGATATATACATTGTATGACTCAAACATGTAGGTATTGAAGATTGATCATCATGCAGCGTGTGCCAAAATGGCAAGAGATTGTGGGCTTACTGGGCTTTCAGTGTTACATCGTCTTTATCTGGCATATTGCTTCAATGTTCTCAAAGACATGGTGTTTGATGGTATGTGTGCCTCTGAATCAAGCATCATCTTGAAAGATACATTGAACAAGGCAGTTGTTAAAGAGCAGTTGGTAGCCATGCCATGGACACCAGGTAGTTTCAAAAACCTGTTCTTAACTACCAGTACATGCACGGTAAAATAAACATTGCTACTGCTGCAACGCGCGCTAAGCATGTCCAGAAATTGTGGACATCAGTGCATAACTCGGCTTAGAATTGGGATTTAAAAATTCTGATTTCACCGTTAAACTCACCAGACACTTTAGAGATTTATCACGTTATTAAAACAGCTAATTAATTTTAAAATATGTATTATTGTTTTCGCCTTTTAATTAATTAATTGTACGTCTGTAGGGTAGGGAAGTTAGGTGAGGCCATTGCTTTTACATAAATCGTGCCTATCGTCGATTTTAGCGATCTAACCATACGCATGCGCGTCAGTCATACACGTTAGATTGTAACTCGTGCCCCTGCCTTCCAGAGGTCACATGAACGGTTATTTAACTATGTTATTTTTACGGCCGGATATCGTATGTCACGGGTGTTTCATTGCATTGAAAAAATGGACATTAGGTCTCGTCCCCACTTTTACCTACGTAACAAAGTAACTAGACCCTCATTATCGCATGGCATTGGAATTTGGCTTATCTTTTGTAATCCGTTGAAGGTAAGCGCAGTACAGGTGAATATCTGTGTTATGCACACTTCGAGGACTCAAACGGCATAAAATTTATTATTTTTATGCAAATATACGCCATGATACCGGCCTGTGACTAATAGCGCTCCATTTAGAGTGCTTGGTTTCAAAAAGCTTTTGTTCGTTAATTTGCCTGACATGAGTGACAAAAACTTGTATAAACGTATACAGGAATGCTGGTTGTATTTGATTTGGTTGTTGTTCTTAGCAGACTTATTTTCTGTGAGCCGTACCAAGACGCTGAATACGACCGATTTATGTATACTATGGCATGGCGGTGGCCGGGGCGGTCTGATTGACGATGTTAGCAATACATGTATGTAGATGCACACTTTGAAAACGAGTTATGTGTTGCTGCGATGTCTTAGTAAAACTGTACTACGTTGGAGTTCAATTGTATTGTGGAAGTTGATTAAAGTAATACAGCAGTAAACTTTTTCATTTGTGCAGGGATGTATGTGTTCAAATCAACCATCAAATCCATGCATGCTATAGCAGCCTATAGGTAATTTTATTAAAAAGTTCTAGTTACCTTCTTAAAGTCCTAAGGCATGCCAATTGCAGCTTTCATTGCAAGTCCTGTTGTTGCCTCAATATCAAGTGTTAACCCTGCTTCTGTTAGTATCATTTTTTTCTCTTCACTTCCCAGGGCTCTGATCTCCTCCTCAAGGATCTTTTCAGGTCTTTCTGGTGACAGAAGGCTCCTTACTCCTTGAACTTCACAGACACGTCGCTTAAGAGTTTTGCTGCAAACCTCCTCACTTTTGGATGAATGGGCCTTTGTCACACGCACCAGAGTCAGTGGCTTCAAAAGATGGGAATAAGTGTAAGTATAAAAAAATTGTTTGTCACTTGCAGTACCTCCTGTCTTGATTTGCATAATGTTATCCTTTGTGTTTTCAGATAGGATTCTTCGAATCACCTTAGAAGCGCACTGTTCTTCAATAACTCCCAACCTGTGGCACTCGTGTGAGTCAGAGTCACCCGCCCGTACATCCCTATTGCATGTATCACAGGACACCATCACATCACAAAGAAGGCGTTGTGTTAGGTCAGGAGCAGGCTGCACAGAACCTGGCACCAAGTTCACTGCATCCTCACAGCATGGACACTGAGTACTTGCCGATGTTGCTATGGAGTCAGCAATGCACTTTGCACATACTACTGCATTGCAGTGCAACTTAAGTGGCTGTCACAACATTCCTTTACATATTGGGCAAGTTAGTAAGTCCATGACGGAAAGTACCTGTGTCGAGGCTAGCTGTGGTTCCTTTCTATGACACACAACCTTTGGAGGTGCAATGGTGTTAACATGGTGAAGCAAGGCATTAGGTGTGATGCCTGGTTGTCGCCCTGGTTTCTGTTTATGTATGTCCTTTAATTGGATCCATGAGTGTATGGGTTCCTGTATATGTGTTTATGTATGTGTGATTAAACTTATGAGGTCATGTGAATATGTTTTACCTTGCATGTACTGTACTGGCACAGTGCAGAGACCAGTCGTATGGCTTTACCATACACTTGTATTCTGCCGCTTCTTTTGCCTTGGACATAGCAAGCCTACATGATTGCAGAAATTGGCGGGATAGTCAGCAGTGTCGTTGCTGGTGTCAATTTGAAAGCATGTTTTAAGCTCCACAGAGAAACCAGCACAGTTATAGGTTGTATCTAAATTGCCTCGAGACGTTTTCTTCAACAACCGGTGTCCGCATACCCTGCAGTATCTCTGCACTTGACATTCCATCGCTTTGTATCGAAGGCACGGAGCGCACGTGATACCGCTTTATTCATGACTAGCTAGTCCGGGATAGAGGGGTTTGTTCTCGCTTCAGAAAATAAGTCTGCACATAAGCTTGATATCTTTACAATGGGCAAGGCTCTATCTTTTCAAAAAGGTGCATCTCACACCTGATTCTCAGGCATTTTTTCAAGAAAAAATGGTTGCCGTTCGAGTACTTCAGGAGTGGCAAAATAAAAACGAAGAAACCGTGAGATGCGCGACTTTCGTGGACGAAAAAAGAACATCCCTCAATAGTGCGCATTGACGTTTTTTAGTGCCGAACTGAATATAGAACAGCTAAAAAATATATTGGTATTTTATGGTAAACGCATCTTCACAAAATAGGGATTAGAACATTAACCATATTTTAATGAGCTCCTATGGGACCCAGATAAGAATTGTACCGTAATATACATACGTATTCTAATTAACAACCTAATGTCCATCTCGAAACAGCCGTGATGTGCATGCGTCCTGACTCAACTGACGTTCCTACTACTAACTGGCGTGTGAACAGTTCTTCTCTTGACGGCAGACGGTGCGCTCCTTTTGGATTTCATTACACAAGGACCATCGTACGAGCCGTTTACTAAAGTCGAGAAAGGTTGTTTTCCCAATTAATATTACTCTAGTATCTATGGTTTTCCTAATAGTTGTTAGAATTATAATTGCTGGAATCATATCATATAGGTGGCTTTCGTTCTTTTGGATATAGTACTAGTATAAGTTAACTTAGATAACCACCCTCCACTTTGCACCTTGTCGCTAATAGTTCATAACCCTATCTGTTCTGTGGCGTCACTAATCTGTTGTATCCATTCTGTTGCAGTTTGTGTCCGCCAAACTTTCCTGCACTCCCGGCATATACGCTACGTAGGGAGATATACGAGGGTCTGGGTACATCAAGTTGGTGGTCAGCATCACCCTCAAGCAAGCTACAAACCAGAGCCTCAAAAGGAACGGGCTGCTAAAAGACAACGATATTGGCAGAGTCCTGAACATGCTCATTCAGCGAAAAATTAAGGCCACTCAAAGGTGTGTCGTACATGTACACAAAGCTACCAACTCTTACTACATTTGTACATGGTGTGATGTGGGCGTGCATTATGCAATCACGGGACTACATGTATATACAGGTACTGGTACTTCTTGTGGGAGCTTATAGGGATCAGATGTGTATCTGTATTGTTAGAAATACCCTAATGTTCATACAATTAGGGTCGACTATCTTTGGTCAATAGTAACTATGAGGCAATAGTGATATCAAAAGCAAGGGGAAAAGGGTTAACGATAAGGAAAAACGGAGTAGTCCTATATTTAGAGTGTAGCACACATTGTAGAACATTACGTTGTTCATGTGTTCATACTACCCTTGTTCCCTTCTATTTTTACACCACCTTTGCCTTTAAGTTCTATATCCCACCAAGTTTCTCATAGAGAATATTTTTACTTGTGTAACTGCACTGTGGATCTGGGGATCCTCCCCAAATGCTAATTTCACTAAGCAATGTTATCAGTCAATCAGAAATGATGTGAAGGACCCATTAAATATCTAATTTATGAGACAACAGTACAAACGCACACAATACACTATGTATGTGTGCAGGTGGAGGAGGAAGGAGAGGTGGTGCTAGATGATGAGGATGAGGGAGGAGTGGTGCAGGTATCTGGTTGTGTTGTATTCCTCTAAGATCTTACAGCCTGAATGCCTCCATGGAGCCAGTATTCATCATTGTGCTTGGTGTAATGCCTTTTCGATGTAGCATACTTTCATAAGCAGTCAATCCTGGCTTCTGTTGGCATTCCATTTATTGCTAGAGAAGTACGCCCTCTTTGCATTGTCGTTGTGTTTTTCTACACCTAAGCATATAAAAAAATTGCATTGCAGTTTCCATTCAGAATCACCCATCAATTGATATACACACCTTGGCCTGAAAACTTTCGTAGATTACCATACCGCCTAATGCACTCTGGTACATGGTATACCATACAGTGCATGTATGGTGTAACATGACTCTTTTCATAACCTCCTGCAGGTATATTGACAGGAAGCTATCAATCCATTGCTTTGCCTAATAGAAAATATAATCAGTAACAGTTCTCAGTACTACCTACACCTTAACGTTCTGGTGTATAGTGTCAGGATGAATTGGCACTTCAGCAGATAAGGTGTTGCAAAGCTCTTGAAAGTCCTGCCATCCATGTTAATGAACCACATTACTGATCAGTCAGGCCTTCTGCTTACCTTCAAATCCCAAATGCCTTTGATATGGTCTCATAGTCTTCACAACCTTTGACGACAGCTATTGTGTGGTTGCCTGCATGTTCAGAAACAAATTACTTATTTTGAGGGGGAAAGGATGCAGATATTTAGCATTACAATGTTGTACACAGATCTACATGTATGCATCCCTCCTTGGCAAGCTAGTGTGTAGTTACTGTTGGTTTGGGTCAAATATGTGGCATGTAGTGACTGCATGCTATATAACTTGACTGTGGGCAGCCAAATTATTCATTGCCTATTGTCTCTGTAATTAATGTTTTTACAGCAGTTAGCAATCACCATGCATCTATTACATGTAAGGTTTTCTAACTGTCCACTCTTTCCACATACACGCATGCACACACACACACACACACGCACACACACACACACTTACCAGTTCCTGATAAATATCTGCCTTGCGGGACTACGATACAAGACAAGATCATCATGTTGCTCGTCCTTGAGAATTTAGCACCATCACCACTGAATTTTACAGGAATCTTCCCACCAAGCTGGAACAAAGTTGGACATTCCCCAAGCTGCAAATGAATGCAAAGATATACAATATGGGACAGTGTCCAGCATAATCACCCTTCTGAGTAGTATTTCAAGTTTTCAATTTTTTTATTTTTTTTTCATAAGCCTCTATCAAGTTACATGTATTCTTACACATCCAAAATTGGACTATCCATCATAAAGTGATATTGGGCACTGAATTTATAGTTACCCATACATTTCCATGTGCGCATTACTTTTCTTTTTGCTAGACACACTGTCCATATATTACTGATATTTGTAAAAACACTAACCAGTCTAGTTATCTCCTCCTGAATTGCCATTTCAACATGCCTATAAGACCCATCAAACGTTGGGATACTAAATAGTTTCACTGTTTTTTTGAGCTCCGATCTAGCAGCTTTAACTTTGCTTGCTCTTGGAAGGCTATCGCATTTCATTGAGAGCGCTTGGTAAAATGCATCGCTCACAACGTACTTATCCAATAAATACAGGACTTCTAGTTCTCTCCTTTCTTCTCTTTGTGCATCCGAATCAAAAGAGAAATGCGAACACTCTTACCGGATGCAGTGTGCAGTGTGCACACACAGGCATGTGCTGAATACCTTGTACTTTGGCAAGGCTATTCTAAGGAAGAGTGTTCATGGCTGGTGGAAGACGCCATGACGTTTGATGCAGACCAGTAAGGGTGTGCCTAATGCATTGTCCCACATACACCCCCCCTCCCCCCTCCATGTAGAAATTAAGTAGCTCAGTGTGGTCAAATTAATATCATGTGATTCTACTGCATCTCAACATCCCATTGCAGATGCTACACCCACCCTGAACCACCTCTTCGTGCACTCCTGAATAATGTTTCAACATTTTTAGCTTACGTATCTGCATCACTAAAATGTGGAGTTAATCGTTCCTTTAAGTTTACAGTACCATTTAGAATAGACGTTTACATGTTTTCGTTTGGTCGGAAAGGAAAGGACCCTCTGAGGCATGGATTAGGGCGCTGGTATGAAAATGAAGATTTCAATACTGAATACTTTCCTTCCTGGTCCAAGTGTCATGATAAGTGATGGATGCACCATTGACTTCCCTATTCGCTTACACAGTAAGTTAAAATGGTCATCTTTTATCAAGCAAGATGATGGAACAGTAATGCCCAAGGCAAGGAGCTTTGAGGAAGTTTTAGTAGTAAACCTAGTTAAAAAAAGATGTTAGGAACATGCTCATGGTTCTCAGAACTCAATAACTATTTGTTTCTTTCCATCACTGTCCTCTCCTTCCCATCACTGTCCCCTCCTTCCCATCACTGTCCCCTCCTTCCCATCACTGTCCCCTGTTTCCCATCACTGTCCCCTCCTCCCCATCACAGTAGGTATTCCAGTTGTCAGGAACAATCTTTCTCACTAGCCCTCATGGGAAAAGTTTACATAAAACCCACAACTTATAACCCTCCTAATTTAATAGGTGGTACAAATGAAACTACAAAGACCTGAGTTACATCTCTCAGCTCTTTGGCCTTCTACAACACATTTGATACATAAACATACAAACTTGTGACAACACCATACATGTACAAAGCCAAATACAAATGTCACATAGTCTGCATATTCAGCAGGCATTAAATGACTACACAAAGCTTTCCATTTGAGTTTGTCACCTGGAGGGTGGCTGGCAGTCCATGCCACATTGTTCATCAAGGTGGGTCCAATCCCTGGCCCATACGAGGCGGGTCCCCACTGAGCCTGGAACCTGAACTGCTGGCAGACCACCTAGGTATGTACACTTCACTAACACTCAAGAGGAGTTCTTTTTAACTGACCAGATTGGGGGGAGGAGGGAATACCTTGAGAGTAGTGGGGGAAAAAACAATAACATGATAACATGATGTGATGGGAAGGAGGGGACAGTGATGGGGAGGAGGGGACAGTGATGGGGAGGAGGGGACAGTGATGGGGAGGAGGGGACAGTGATGGGGAGGAGGGGACAGTGATGGGGAGGAGATGGGGACAGTGATGGGGAGGAGGGGACAGTGATGGGGAGGAGGGGACAGTGATGGGGAGGAGGGGACAGTGATGGGGAGGAGGGGACAGTGATGGGGAGGAGGGGACAGTGATGGGGAGGGAGGGGGACAGTGATGGGGAGGAGGGGACAGTGATGGGGAGGAGGGGACAGTGATGGGGAGGAGGGGACAGTGATGGGGAGGAGGGGACAGTGATGGGGAGGAGGGGACAGTGATGGGGAGGAGGGGACAGTGATGGGGAGGAGGGGACAGTGATGGGGAGGAGGGGACAGTGATGGGGAGGAGGGGACAGTGACAGTGCTGGGGAGGAGGGGACAGTGATGGGGAGGAGGGGACAGTGATGGGGAGGAGGGGAAGTGATGGGGAGGAGGGGACAGTGATGGGGGAGGAGGGACAGTGATGGGGAGGAGGGGACAGTGATGGGGAGGAGGGGACAAGTGATGGGGAGGAGGGGACAGTGGACAGTGTGGGAGGAGGGGACAGTGATGGGGAGGAGGGGACAGTGATGGGGAGGAGGGGACAGTGATGGGGAGGAGGGGACAGTGATGGGGAGGAGGGGGACAGTGATGGGGAGGAGGGGACAGTGATGGGGAGGAGGGGACAGTGATGGGGAGGAGGGGACAGTGATGGGGAGGAGGGGACAGTGATGGGGAGGAGGGGACAGTGATGGGGAGGAGGGGACAGTGATGGGGAGGAGGGGACAGTGATGGGGAGGAGGGACAGTGATGGGGAGGAGGGGACAGTGATGGGGAGGAGGGGACAGTGATGGGGAGGAGGGGACAGTGATGGGGAGGAGGGGACAGTGGTGTGGAGGAGGGGACAGTAGAATAGGAAGGAGGGAGACAGTGATGGGAAGGAGGGGACAGTGATGGGAAGGAGAGGACAGTGATGGGGAGAATGGAACAGTGATGGGGAGGAGGGAACAGTAACAGGAAGGAGGGGACAATGATGGGGAGGAGGGGACAGTGATGGAAAGGAGGGAACAGTGACAGGAAGGAGGGGACAATGATGGGGAGGAGGGGACAGTGATGGAAAGGAGGGGACAGTGGTGGGAAGGAGGGGACAGTGATAGGAAGGAGGGGACAGTGATATGAAGGAGGGGACAGTGATAGGAAGGAGGGGACAGTGATAGGAAGGAGGGGACAGTGATAGGAAGGAGGGAGAGTGATGTGGAGCAAGAGGAACGGTACAGCACAACCAAATGGCTGACCATCTCTTGAGCATTGTTTTCTACATTGTCATGGTGTAGTCCTGAGTACCTTGGTGGCCCCCACAATGATGAATGTTGAAGGTGGGCCTACCAACAGGATTGATCCGCTCAGTGTAAGAATACAGGTAAAGATCTGAGTGTTGGGGAGGAGGTGGAGTGGTGTTGTGGTGATTGGCATAGCAATAGTTAAAAACAGCAGCACAAGCACATGTTGCAGAGGTACAAGATACCAACTATTACCCTGTAGAAGCTTCAAAAGTCACTGCAAAGCTTAAGCCCCTTACAACCCGATTCTAAAGCTGTGTGTGCCTTCATCTGTGTTAAATTTGCAGCTGCATTGTCTCCCTCTCAGCCCAGGATACTGAGCAGTTGAAAATGTTTCTACACATGTTTATCGAATAGACCTAGGACTCCGCGTTTGACAGACCATAAACTTCAAACGGCTTAGTATCGAATCAAAAACATGCGCTCCTATATAGTCCCAAACTAAGAACATACCAAGTTTGCGTGCAGTTAAGTTCCTTACTTCCAACGCAGCCAGAACTGAACGCCCTAGTTTACTGTCACGGGCGTTTGTTAATTTTTAAATATATTCAACTGAACTAGGTACCCTCATGACCAAAAGTGCCCCAGGAACCCAGGGGAAGAAGCCTATGGGCATGAGAACCTGGTAGAAAGATACCTTGATCATATTAGCATCATCTGAAATGAGTCAAACATTACCTTCCTATCTTACATTTAGAGTAACAAAAAAGAATAGTGAAAAAAAATCATTATAAAAGCAATTTTCCATACATCTCTATGGAGGAGTACTAATCCTTATGAGGAACCTCGCAGCAGTGGCTGAAGATTCCATCAACCTGGCAGAGTGATAGCTTATCATGTTATCCATCATGGGGCTTCTAGCAACTTTCCCTGATTTATGGTATTCAAAAATGAACTTTACCCCATACATTTCTATGGACGCGTGCGAGGGAAATGTGACGGACGTTTGCAAAATTGGCCAGGAATTGTTAATGAGCGTCCGAAATTTCTCGCAATGGCATGTCTTTACCATGCACTTGTACATATCAATAGTAATGTAAACCTAACCATCCAACACTAACCACTGAGACCAGACATCACCATTACAAACTCACTCCACATCACCTACAATCACGTACTCCACTTACAATCATCCCACAACACTCCATTCACGTTCTCGCTAAATGCATATGAAATTTCTCATTAGTACGATTGCGTAATGCTCTCTAATTCCTACACATACTCAAACAGAGCGCGCATACTTACTTTAAGTCTGTCATTCTATTTAACTCGCTAGCGCAATACTGAGATATGTTCACTTCGTACCACTGTAAAACTCTATAATAAAACAATGCAATACTGAGGCTGGAGAGAGCCCTCCTGAAGCAACACGACTGCCTCATGCTCAGGGCAGCCCTAACCCTTAGCTTCTTCCGTTTCCAGAGGGTTGGTGAATTTACTATGAAAAACATGAGTTTCAATCCCAGGTTCCATCCTACCATGCAAGACATTAGCTGGTCCAGAGAGGGCATGCATTATTTTGTAAAGCAGCCGAAAACTGACCAAATGGGCAGAGGTGCCACCATTTTTATTGGGCGTCCACACCAATGCACGTGTCCAGTGGCAGCAGTGGAGGCCTATACGGGGTGCTGCGGCTGTTCTGCCACTTGGCACCACTCTTCCACTGCAGGGATGGGACGCCACTCACAGCCATGTTCTTCCCCTCGACCTTCCTACACCTGATAGAGCCATGTGGCTTCGATGCAGCCAATACGAGACATATACCCATCACCCCCCTGACTCACCCATTAGACACCAGAACCATGGCTGCTGCCCAGTAACTTATACCCACTTGTATGCACCCGTGCCTAACTGATGTAATGTATTCCCACAAGCCTGAAACCATATCCAAATCTCCAACCATTTTGGGGGTTGTCACTTGGGTGACATCCGTTGGGATTCTACCCTGGGACAGCCACCAAACCATGACCAGTATCTCAGTTTGGGACAACAGCTGACCCAATGGTGACCAGCGTCACCCCTTGATCCTTGTAGGCTCAGTGGTACAAGGCACAGCTGCTACATGTCTGACTGTGGCAGTCGCCTGCCCCCATTATGGGCCAAACTCAACCACGAGCCTAAGCATGCTGATAGGTAATGCTCAAGGGGTAGGTATGCATGTTAGAATAGTTTGATGGCATTAGAGGACAAATCATAAGGGATTCCATGGTCAGCATGCAAGAGGCTTTTTAATTTTTTTCTTAGAGTGGTGCAAACTTTAACTTGCTACTTATGTCTGTGTAAACTTACCAGGGTCCTGACCTACCACAATCTGCATGATAGGGTAGCTACAATAAAATTCATTGCCAAGGACATCGCCCTTCGCTTTGTATGGTTGTTTTCCATCAAGAAGAGGCAGCACACAGTGTTGCAGGTCACACTAGTTGTATGCAGGGAATGAAGTGAGTGTTCAAGTACTCCTAGAAGGGTATAGCAAGGGTGGGATGGGAAGCACTCTGTACTAACTGTGAGAAGGCTCGGCCAGGAACAGAAATCTGATGGAATGTTGAATTCCCTGTATTCAACTAGTGATGCAAAATTGTACTGTTGGCCTTTAAGGTTATGGCGATGAATATTAATTGTACCTACCTATCATTGCAGATTGTGGTGGGTCAGGGCCCTGGTAAGTTTACACATGCAGACATAAGTAGCAAGTTAAAGTTTGCACCACTCTAAGAAAAAAATTAAAAAGCCTCTTGCATGCTGACCATGGAATCCCTTATGATTTTTCCTCTAATGCCATCAAACTATTCTAACATGCTGAAGTATCCATACCTACCCCTACTATGCGTGAGCTGAAAATTGTGAAAAATAAATAAAAGACCGATGTCATTGCAAGCGTAGCTGAGTGGGCATGACAAGAATTTTAGCAAGGGCTACAGCAAAAAGGAAAGCTTTATTACATGACTAGAGGATGATGCAAGTGCGTAGCAAATAGCCTAACTCGCACCGTGTTGAATACTGCTACCCCCGCGACGTGGGAGGCGCAAGAATACTGCAACGATTCACTCAGATCCACCAATTTGGTACGATCGTCTTGCGAAGCGAGAAGTCTTCTTCTTTTAATTCACCGGTATAAACTCGATGCCAGGGTGAGGCAAAATTGTTGCAAACGGCTAGCTTAGTTTTAGGCATAGAATGGGCGGAGTTACATGGCCAGCAATTGAGGACATGAAAAATAAGTTACTTTAGGATGATCATATTAAAATTCTGATTTCACCAATAAATTTTCCCGATTTTTTTATGATTTATCGTACTTTCACAATAGCTAATTATTAATTAAAATTAATTAAATTTATTTACAACAACACGTTATTTTTATGACTGCCTCATAGTAGGTAGCTAATAAAAGATAAGTCCTGTATTTTTGGATTGTAAAACTCTAGTTTTGTAGCTCAAAACCTAAATACAATATACGCATGCGCAAAATGAATTGACTGCTTTACTCGTACCCAGACTACGCGACGCAATATTACGTTATTCCGAAGTTCAAACTTATGATCCTCCCTCGAGCTAGTCAAAACTATTAGGACCTTCCGTAAGCTATGAAGTGAATGTGTATACTTTGTATGGCTTGCAAGGGTGCTCTGAAAAAAAAAAGTGGTAGTGTGGCCTACATTGCGCAAGTGTTAAGGTCTTGTAGGTGTTCTAGTTAGGCACAGCCTGACCTTCGCGTTTAGGCGGAAACGTTCCGCATACCACTTTCCGTCAAAATGAGAAGGTCGTGCTACGCCCAAATAGCTTTTCCAAGAAAGAGTGAGAGTTTTAAGCAATTTAAAAGCAAAATAGTTCCTGTGCGTGTGGTTTTTGTAAAGGGTTAATCAACTAAGTAGGGTAGCAAAAGTGGGTGTGGTGTTTGTAAAAGTTTAAAGGGTTAATCAACTGAGCCCCTAAAAAGAGCTCTGTGGGTGTGGTCTTTGTAAGAGTGTCAGGGGTTAAATGAATTTAGCAGAGAAAGAGCCCTGAGGGTATGGTGTACTTTTGTAAGAGTGTCGGGGGTTCAGGTATGTAGCCGGGAGAAAGAGCCCTGTGGGTGGAGTATACTTTTATAAGAGTGCCAGGAGTTAAAGCCCATGGCCTAGAGAAACAGCCCTGTGAGTGGAGTATACTTTTATAAGAGTGTCAGGGGTTAAGGCATAGCCAAGAGAAACAGCCTTGTGTGTGTGGTGTGCTTTTATAAGAGTGTCATGGGTTAAGGCACGTAGCCGAGAGAAAACAGCCCTGCGCATGTGGTGTACTTTTATAAGAGTGGCAGGGGTTGAGGCACACAGTCGAAAGAAAGAGCCCTGTGGGTGTGGTGTGCATTGATAAGAGTGGCAGGGGTTAAGGCATAGCCGAGAGAAAAAGCACTATGGGTGGAGTATACTTTTTAAAGTGTGTCTGTGGTTAAGGCATGTAGCCGAGAGAAACACCCCTGTGTGTGTGGTGTGCTTTTATAAGAGTGACAGGGGTTGAGGCACGCAGCCGAGAGAAAGAGCCCTGTGTATATGGTGTACTTTTTTAAGAGTGTCAGGGGTTAAAGCATAGCTGAGAGAAACAGCACTATGGGTGGAGTATACTTTTATAAGAGTGACTGGAGTTAAAGCCCATGGCCAAGAGAAACAGCCCTGTGGGTGGAGTATGCTTTTATAAGAGTGTCAGGGGTTAAGGCATAGCCGAGAGAAACAGCCTTGTGTGTGTGATGTGCTTTTATAAGAGTAGCAAGGGTTAAGGCATAGCCGAGAGAAACAGCACTATGGGCGGAGTATACTTTTTTAAAAGTGTCTGTGGTTAAGGCATAGCCGAGAGAAACACCCCTGTGTGTGTGGTGTGCTTTTATAAGAGTGGCAGGGGTTGAGGCACGCAGCCGAGAGAAAGAGCC
Source organism: Ephydatia muelleri (assembly GCA_013339895.1). Lineage (NCBI taxonomy): Eukaryota > Metazoa > Porifera > Demospongiae > Spongillida > Spongillidae > Ephydatia > Ephydatia muelleri. The sequence continues at coordinate 2,549,108 of JABACO010000016.1, read as the reverse complement.
CTGTGTATATGGTGTACTTTTTTAAGAGTGTCAGGGGTTAAGGCATAGCTGAGAGAAACAGCACTATTTGTGAAGTATACCTTTTTAAGAGTGTCAGGGGTTAAGGCAAAGCCGAGAGAAAGAGCCCTGTGGGTAGAGTATACTTTTATAAGAGTGCATGGAGTTAAAGCCCATGGCCAAGAGAAACAGCCCTGTGGGTGGAGTATACTTTTATAAGAGTGTCAGGGATTAAGGCATAGCCGAGAGAAACAGCCTTGTGTGTGTGATGTGCTTTTATAAGAGTAGCAGGGGTTGAGGCACACAGCCCTAAGAAAGAGCCCTGTGGGTGTGGTGTGCATTGATAAGAGTGTCAGGGGTTAAGGCATAGAGAAACAGCACTATTTGTGAAGTATACCTTTTTAAGAGTGTCAGGGGTTAAGGCATAGCCGAGAGAAAGAGCCCTGTGGGTGGAGTATACTTTTATAAGAGTGCATGGAGTTAAAGCCCATGGCCAAGAGAAACAGCACTATGGGTGGAGTATACTTTTTTAAGAGTGTCTGTGGTTAAGGCATAGCCAAGAGAAACAGCCTTGTGTGTGTGATGTGCTTTTATAAGAGTAGCAGGGGTTGAGGCACACAGCCCTAAGAAAGAGCCCTGTGGGTGTGGTGTGCATTGATAAGAGTGTCAGGGGTTAAGGCATAGAGAAACAGCACTATTTGTGAAGTATACCTTTTTAAGAGTGTCAGGGGTTAAGGCATAGCCGAGAGAAAGAGCCCTGTGGGTGGAGTATACTTTTATAAGAGTGCATGGAGTTAAAGCCCATGGCCAAGAGAAACAGCACTATGGGTGGAGTATACTTTTTTAAGAGTGTCTGTGGTTAAGGCATAGCCAAGAGAAACACCCCTGTGTGTGTGGTGTGCTTTTATAAGAGTGGCAGGGGTTGAGGCACGCAGCCGAGAGAAAGAGCCCTGTGTATATGGTGTACTTTTTTAAGAGTGTCAGGGGTTAAGGCATAGCTGAGAGAAACAGCACTATTTGTGAAGTATACCTTTTTAAGAGTGTCAGGGGTTAAGGCAAAGCCGAGAGAGAGCCCTGTGGGTAGAGTATACTTTTATAAGAGTGCATGGAGTTAAAGCCCATGGCCAAGAGAAACAGCCCTGTGGGTGGAGTATACTTTTATAAGAGTGTCAGGGATTAAGGCATAGCCGAGAGAAACAGCCTTGTGTGTGTGATGTGCTTTTATAAGAGTAGCAGGGGTTGAGGCACACAGCCGAATGAAAGAGCCCTGTGGGTGTGGTGTGCATTGATAAGAGTGGCAGGGGTTAAGGCATAGCCGAGAGAAACAGCCTTGTGTGTGTGATGTGCTTTTATAAGAGTAGCAGGGGTTGAGGCACACAGCCGAAAGAAAGAGCCCTGTGGGTGTGGTGTGCATTGATAAGAGTGGCAGGGGTTAAGGCATAGCCGAGAGAAACAGCACTATGGGCGGAGTATACTTTTTTAAGAGTGTCTGTGGTTAAGGCATAGCCGAGAGAAACACCCCTGTGTGTGTGTGGTGTGCTTTTATAAGAGTGGCAGGGGTTGAGGCACGCAGCCGAGAGAAAGAGCCCTGTGTATATGGTGTACTTTTTTAAGAGTGTCAGGGGTTAAGGCATAGGTGAGAGAAACAGCACTATGGGTGAAGTTTACCTTTTTAAGAGTGTCAGGGGTTAAGGCATAGCCGAGAGAAAGAGCCCTGTGGGTGGAGTATACTTTTATAAGAGTGCATGGAGTTAAAGCCCATGGCCAAGAGAAACAGCCCTGTGGGTGGAGTATACTTTTATAAGAGTGTCAGGGGTTAAGGCATAGCCGAGAGAAACAGCCTTGTGTGTGTGATGTGCTTTTATAAGAGTAGCAGGGGTTAAGGCATAGCCGAGAGAAACAGCACTATGGGCGGAGTATACTTTTTTAAGAGTGTCTGTGGTTTAGGCATAGCCGAGAGAAACACCCCTGTGTGTGTGGTGTGCTTTTATAAGAGTGTCAGGGGTTAAGGCACATAGCCAAGAGAAACAGTCCTGTGTGTGTGGTGTGCTTTTACAAGAGTGTCATGGGTTCGGCATGTAGCCGAGAGAAAGAGCCTTGTGGGTGGAGTATACTTTTATAAGAGTGTCAGGGGTTAAGGCATGTATCCGAGAGAAAGAGCCTTGTGGGTGGAGTATATATTTTTAACAGTGTCATGGGTTAAGGCACATAGCCGAGAGAAACAGGCCTGTGTGTGTGGTGTGCTTTTATAAGAGTGTCAGGTGTTAAGGCATGTATCCGAGAGAAAGAGTCCTGTGGGTGTGATGTGCTTTTATAAGAGTGGCATAGGTTAAGTCATAGCCAAGAGAAAGAGCCTTGTGGGTGGAGTATACTTTTTTTAACAGTGTCAGGGGTTAAGGCATGTAGCCAAGAGAAATAGACTTGTGTGTGTGGTGTGCTTTTATATGAGTGTCAGGGTGTGAGGCACCTAGCCGAGAGAAACAGCCCTGTGGGTATGGTTATTTTTTAAGAGTGTCAGGGGTTAAGGCATAGCCGAGAGAAACAGCACTATGGGTGGAGAATACCTTTTTAAGTTAGAGTGTCAGGGGTTAAGGCTCTTAGCTGAGAGAAAGAGCCCTGTGAAATGTTCAGTAAGAGCCATAACACGTAGCATATTTGGAGAGGTGGGACAAACAGAACATGCACATTAGTAGGTTAAAATTGTTTGCCCTTTCTGTAATACTGTACAAACTACCATGTCAGTGGTATCATATCATGTGAGCAGACAAAAATATACATCCTGTGGTTTAGTGAGAACACCATGTACCATATTCATATAGTACTGTGTATGTGTTCATTTATCAGATTGTGACGCTTGTGGTTTGGGGATGTTATAGCAGGTTGAAATAAGGTCTTATTTTGGACTTCTGGATGGATAACACATTGTGTGTATTGTGTGCTTGTGTGTGTTTTGTTAGTGGCACTGGTTGTATGTTCTATCCTCCTACCCCCTCAATAGGCTCCAATGTGACCTTCTCATTGAATGAGTGGATGGTTCAGCTATCATGTGCTCATCACGTATTATTGACTTTGCGAACTATTCTGATACGTGTACATGTAGTATGATTCTTGTGAAGTTGCATTTGTTATGTTATGCATTTGTTATCACAGTTGTCCAATGTGTTGTTTTAGTGTTGTTCGAATGACATTTGTTGTAATAGAAAGACTCTCAGCTTGCACAGCACATCCAGGTTTCATTATGGCATATACAATGTAGGTGTTTACATGAAGCTACAGTTAGATTCATTATCCACATCATACTGTACCTACTGGATTTGGTATGTTTAATATTTAGATAGCAACAAAAGAGCAATGGTGTTGATATCCATCACGTGACTCCAACAGTGCAATTTGATTGCTTTCCTTTAATCGTTAAACATTCCGAACACCCGTCACATTCACTAATAGGATGGAGTCATACTAAACAGTGTCAAGAGGACGATGATGTAATTTACCGGTATCAGTTGACAATTGTACATAAACAGGTTACATACATGTATACAAATTCAGTTTTTGAGTCATATCAGCGAGGCTCTCGCCACGTTTTGGGCGCCGGCGGCGGAAGAGGCATTTCTTTAATTTTCTTTTAAAATCACGGTCGCACAAGCTGGCAATTTCTTTTTCCTTTCGTTCCCTTTGGTTAGTATAGTTTTTTCTGCTCCAAGTTTTCGAGTTAGTAGCTATGCTGCATGTGTTCTTCTTAGGCGTGCGATTGAGATATATTAACAATATTATAGAATGATTATACCCACCAAGGTAGTCTCGGCCCCAGACCTAGCGGACATGGATTGCGTCACTGCTAAGTGAACTGGCGTTATGGCTTATCATCCAGTGGAGAGAATAGTAACGTCAAGACGAAAGGTATAAAAGATTTATATATAGTAATGAAAGCTCCATCATTATTCCGTACCAAGGGTGCTCAAATGGAATTTCTGGTACTGTGGAAAGGATGGCCCGTCGAGGATGCTTCGTGGGTGAATCAGAGAGACGTTACACCCTATCTTTTAAAGTATGAATTATATCATATCTTATGTATGTTAAATATGATAATCTTACTTTTAGGACATTTAGTGCCCCTAAACCATCATCCCGCGTGATTCAAAACAGTGTCAGCCGAATGATGTCGAATGTCCAGCTATCCCTCTCCACAGGAACCAGCCGTAAAAGATTTATATCTTTTGAATTCCGTAGTGACGTCTACCAATTTTTGTTTCGACACAAAGGTGTTACTAGAATGGACACAAAAAAAGGATACAAATCTTTTAATTCGGAAGATTTCAATCCTCTCTATTTTACACCTGGTTGGGACACAGTTTTTGATCACCTAGGAGATGGCTGTCAGATTCATTTCCCAGTGGAAATGAAATGGGCAACAAGGTGGTCAAAAAAACTATATGATAAAGAGGAAGATGGCACCTTAAAGTTAAAAAAGAGATACTTTGTGGAAAAAGTGTACTTGCGACTTGTGAAGTGTATTGTTTGATATATAACTATGTGTAATATATACCATTGAATGATCATGATTTGAAAATAACCACATATAAGAAATTTGTGCATACAGGTACAAAAAAATCAGTGTTAAGTTGTATGCTTGGTTCTTTTGATCACCTCCAGGACGTCTTGATCTATCTTTGCAGAGCATGATGCAAACAGACATTACTGGCAAGCCCATGAAGTGCAATGATCCCTTATCGTTGTCTGATTTATGTCATCATTTCTCATAATTATGAGATCAGAATCAAAGACCAGTGTACATCTGCACACTGCTACAACATAATGGATATCATATCCATGCATGCATATACATGTAGAGCAACAACATGTATACCTGACTTCTGAGACTGCTGTTGACAGTGTAGTGATTTTAGGTCTCATGATAACTTTCCTTTGGGTAAACATGAACTCTGCAGCTGCCGTCTGCCACATCAGGATGATAAGGCAGGTGATGCTGCAATGAATAAATTGTGGAATTGCTAATATGTTGCGTAAGGTCTGCATGCATGACCTCAATATACAAGCCAGCATGTGTGTACCTTTCACAGCCAAAATACTTCTTGCATCCATACATCTCCACCTCCAGTCTCCTGAGCTTAATACTAGGCCCTGACCCATCAGCCAATGGAGGTACATATTGGTCCAAGGGAACCTGGAGATGAAAGGGGGAGGTGGAGGAGGACCTCGTGTCTGGTGCATGCATTAATGCATATGAATGTAGAAGAGGCATGGGTTGCATTGTGTGCATATAAATGTGCAGATAATAGAGTTGGTGGTAATAGTTTGTAAAAAGTGTGCATGCTTGAGTTTTTGTTAACTTCCCTGTGAGTGGATTTTTGCTCTAGGCTTTGTTGTGTCCTATTACAGCTGCTCCTCATGAGACACTGCATGCAATGAATATAATGTGGTCATATTGTGTATGGATCAGCAGCTGGCATACTGACCTTGCTTCACATCCTTTTCATAGCTTCTCATATTTGAGATCTGCACGCTTTCTTGCTTTCCTAGCAGCAGAATGTTCAGTGTACTGCTTAGTGTATGCTTATATGGCTGTGTACAGTATAGGGAAGATTGGGTTGCAAAGTTCTTCTCCAAAAGTCATACTGCAATGAATACGGACAGACAGCAAACACCAGCAGGGTCGACGGACCCTTCAATCGCGACCACCAATGTTTCCAATGGTGGGAGCACATCATCCAAATGTATGTACTGTCGTTTAATGGTACGAACTGGTTCCTCTTGATTCGCCAATTCCATTTCTAATTTATTGAAAAACAGTAGGAAACTGCACTGATGCTATGAACGTTGCCGTTTTTATAAATTTCATCCAGCGACTAATATTCATGAAATCATCACTGGCACCACCACCTCACCACTCCATCATCATGAATAAAATGATGATATGCATGGTTTAATCAGCACACTGATCACAATTATAGGGAGGGTGTGATGGTATAGGGAGGATGGTAGGTACCAAGTGGCTGGGGATAGGGAGGTGTGATTTTAGGGAGGTATGATGGCTGGGAGGATGTAAGGGAGGTGTGAGTGTTGGGAGGATGTTAGGGAGGTGTGAATGTTGGGAGGATGTTAGGAAGGTGTGAGTTTTGGGAGGATGTTTGGGATGTGTGAGTGTTGGGAGGATGTTAGGGAGGTGTGAGTGTTGGGAGGATGTTAGGGAGGTGTGATTATTGGGAGAATGTGTTAGGAAGGTGTGATGGTAAGGATGGTGAAAGTGCTGAGGAGTGATATAAGGTTGGCTGATGATAAAAGGGGAGGGGCACATTCCAACTAAAAACACTCAAATACTGTAGTGGAGAATGTTATTTTTAGTGGAGGGGCATATTGCACTGTGCTAAAAAAAACACATCACACCTTTCACTATCTTTGCATCACATCCCTTAATATTGTTATTTATTTGTTGATGTTGATGTATCCGACTTCTTTATTTTCAACTCAAATGTTCATTTCACCAGAGGAAACCACTTTAAGCTTAAGTCCAGATCATTACCACACCATAATTTTCGTCTAAACTTTTTTCAGAACGTGTCATACCAATTTGGAACTCTTTGCCCAACTCAGTGGTGTCAGCATCCTCCGTCTGCGCATTTCAAGCTCATCTGAGTCATGTTGACCTTACTCCCTTTTGTAGACTATTCCCTTATAAATAATTTAGACAGTTTATAAGTGCATTCTTTAATGCAATTACTTGCCTTTTTGGTGATCATTGTACCAAATAAATTATTGAATTGTGCCCTCATGAATTGTTATGTGTATGTAATTGTGTGTCAGTGTGATGTACATTGCATTATTTCAATAAAAATAAAAATTATTATTATTATAATTATAATAATAAACTATTTAATACACAAAAATAATAATTATAATAATAATAATCAGGATACAAGAATACACTAATGAGAATACTCAAGAAGGGGAGCACGGGCACATCTGAGGAGGATGGCTCTTGCATTCTGTCTCATCAGTGTGACAGCCAGCAGACAGTACATTTGGCACAGTGCCTCAGTTTCACAGATTCCCACTTGCATAGCTAGCCTCTTGCTCAATCTAGAGTAGCATTCTTTGGCTTCACATCCCCAACCACCATAGACTTCCACCACTAATGGAATACATGTCCAGCCCAACCTTGCACACATCTGATCATTCTTGGCATGCTTTTCAATCTCACCAACCTCTGCAGAGTTGCCTGAAGCCAAACTCGCTTCCAGAATCAAGTCCGTATTAAGCGGATGAATGACTTTCAGGTCAAAAGCTGCAGGGTTGGAGAGGGACCAGTTTGGCACCAGCACATCAGCTGGCCTAGAAAAGTCTATGCCTGGACCTTTCTCCAGTTGAGGAGATAAGCATGCTTTGGAGCACAGGTTGGCAACACAGTCTCTCAGCTTATTGTGCCGTGCAATGACATCCCCTCCAGAACGACATGTAAGGGCGTGGTGGCAATCTGGATCAAGGGCACTTGAGCAGAAGGGACATTTACTGTCAGCTGAGAAGACAGGTAGACCTAGCCACCATTTTAATAGGACTTGCATCTCTTGAGGCTCCAAAGCTAAGTCATTGTGTATGCAAGGAATAGCTCTCAACCAGGCATTAGCATTACTGGCTGATACTGCTCCGAGTCTTGCTCTGGTACAGACTGTACTGTTGATAAGAAGAGTCTGAAAGGAATTGTCTTCAATTTTGCCTGATAGATGGTGCTGTTGTGGAGGAGAGCTAGTCACTGATTCAAATGTTATTGCATCAGCAGAGTTGATCTTTGTGTTGTAGAGTGCTATTGCCTGTTTGAGGTGATGGGAAGCATTTGGAGCACTGGTGACATCAATAGCATTGGACAAAGACGAAATGAATGCACTGGAGGAGTGGTTAGAGACTGATGTCAATCCAAGACCACCATGCCGTAATGGTAGCTGAACTTGTTTGGTGGCTGAAAGTGTAAGTTCGAAGGCTGCACATTCTTCCAAACAGTGGAGGACATCTTCATCAAAGAGCATAAACTGCCTTAGAGAAGAATCACACGGAGGAACTGAGCGACCTAAATGGGACAGCTTACAAAAACTAGCACAGTGGCGAAGTAGCAAGATGGATACTTGAGGGTCACATAGCTGAGGTAAAAGATGGAGAAGAGAACAAGCCTGCTTTCTCTTTGCCTCAATGTATTCACCACAAAATTCTGGACTTCCAATTGGTGCCCCCAGGATTTCAAAGTTAGGTGTAGTTGATGTAGGGATGCTGGAGTCGAAAGGTTGAAAGGTATCTGTATTAGGACTGAACAGTTCACATTTGGATGGGTTAAGGATCAGACCATTTGGCTTGCCGTCTGCACCTAGGACCTCTAGAGCTCTGAGCACAGCAGAGCCTGGACCAGCCAGGGCCCCATCATCTAAGTACCAGGCATTAAGCAAGAGCTGTTGACATTGAGGGTCAGCTGCTAACTTTTTCAGAACTGATTGAAGGACTAGAGCAAACAGTAGAGGGCCAAGAGGATCACCTTGCTGAACCCCTGATGCCGAGGAAATTGAACCAACAGGATGCCAAAGTTTTGGATGTTGTGAGTAACACCAGGAGGTCTGATTATTATTATTATTAATGCTAATTTATAATAATAATAATCAGGATACAAGAATACACTAATGAGAATACTCAAGAAGGGGAGCATGGGCACATCTGAGGAGGATGGCTCTTGCATTCTGTCTCATCAGTGTGACAGCCAGCAGACAGTACATTTGGCACAGTGCCTCAGTTTCACAGATTCCCACTTATAATAATAATCAGGATACAAGAATACACTAATGAGAATACTCAAGAAGGGGAGCACGGGCACATCTGAGGAGGATGGCTCTTGCATTCTGTCTCATCAGTGTGACAGCCAGCAGACAGTACATTTGGCACAGTGCCTCAGTTTCACAGATTCCCACTTGCATAGCTAGCCTCTTGCTCAATCTAGAGTAGCATTCTTTGGCTTCACATATTATTATTTTAAAAACATTTGTACTGGCTTATAATTGAATACAACACAATTCCATACAATACAACAACTGTGTCCAATTGTGTTCACACATAAACTTGGTGCTTGGAAAGAAATGTCCTTTCAATCACAAAGTCTTGAGTCTAGGCGTGAGCATAGAGGCCAACTAAAAAGGTCTACTCAGAGCTCCTCTTAGAGGTTTTACTTAGCTTTGTCCGCCAGCTGGACCGAATGGCCTAGCATGTGACATGATGAGGGAGAAAGAAAGAAGAATGGTATGTACCAGTTATGCGGCAGTTCACAAGGAATTCTGGAAGGAGAGGAGTGTGTGAATGGGGGGAGGGGGGAGGAAGGAAGCAAAGGAGGATACAGAGGATGGGCAGGAGTAATTTTTGTAACGTATAGATCCAGAATGGCATGCAACAGGCTAATGCATATACAAATATACACATAAACATATACACATACAACTGAATACATGCACACACATGCACACACATACACATGGACACATACACATACACTGTTAATTAGTGTGAATTTTCAGCAGGATCTGAAGACGTTATTATCCTTTCAGATCAAACCAGGCCACAGGAAGCAATGCCTTGTGATACATAGTCAGCACTGATCTAACAGCACAATGTGTACATTGCTAATAAGCACCCTTCACCCACACTCCGTCACCACTGTACCCTCCACCCACCTTCCATCACCACTGCACCCTTCACACACTCCGTCACCACTGTACCCTCCACCCACCCTCCATCACCACTGCACCCTTCACCCACACTCCGTCACCACTGTACCCTCCACCCACCTTCCATCACCACTGCACCCTTCACACACACTCTGTCACCACTGTACCCTCCACCCACCCTCCATCACCACTGCACCCTTCACCCACACTCCGTCACCACTGTACCCTCCACCCACCCTCCATCACCACTGCACCCTCCACCCACCCTCCATCACCACTGTACTCTCCACCCACCCTGTACTCTCCACCCACTCTCTACTCTCCACCCACCCTTCACCCACCCTGTACTCTCCTCCAACCAGCCTCCATCACCACTGTACCCTCCACCCACCCTCCATCACCACTGTACCCTCCACCCACCCTCCATCAACACTGTTCTCCACCCACCCACCATCACCAATTCCCTCTACCCACCCTGCACTCTCCACCCACCCTCTACCCTCCATCCACCCTCCATCACACTATAATCTCCACCCGCCTTCCATCACCACTCCCTCTACCCACCCTGTACTCTCCACACACCCTCCATCACCACTGTACCCTCCGCCCACCCTTCATCACCACTGTACCCTTTGATCACCAAATGTACCCTCCATCAACAACTGTCTGCATCTAAATTAACCTAATTGTATCAAGTACTACTATTAAGCTTGTGCAAGCAAACATACCTTGAAATGCAGTAAAGCTTTACCATTGACTCTGTAAGTCCTTATCAGCTAGCTTGAGCCAAAGGTTTGTAGTAACGCATTTAGGTTAGATATAACAAGGCCTGCTGTCCTCAAGTTACTAGTATTCTGCAGTTAGGAAGAAGAGCAGAGCAAATATTTAGCTTTGTCCTGAGTGGTATATATACACTGTAATAGTTCTTCAGATGTACTACAGTACGGGAAATTGTAAAGCGACCTCTTCACGCGCGCGAAACGGTTTATAAGGCCACACCCACTGGCTAGCTCGACTGCTAATCATCTTACCGAATCGTTTACAAAGGAATGGTTCATACAGCAAAAATATGGCGTATAAAACACCACGCATCTTGGTTATGTCGACGTCACACCGACGAGACACCGTTCCACCCAGCTAGCTATGTCGATGCGGATCAGCTATAAATAAATATTAATTTTTGCGCACGTCACGTCCTGACTATAGCTCGACCCAAAACTTTAGTTGGCCTAGCTAGTGGCTCGAGGAGTGGACAGTATATTATCAATCCAAGATACAGCGCTATAGCCTAGAACTGCGTCATTTGTACGGTTGTACACAAGTTGCAACGCGATGTCGCTTTACTGAAGCTAGCTATCGATTCATGCATGTTGGTCTGATCACAGCTAGTACAACTACAGTCCAGAGTGTGTCATGTTCGCATGCGCGCCTCGTACGCCCTACGTTTACTCCTGATGGTGCTTGGTGCCATTCCAGGCAGAAACCGCCATGCAACAGTGACGTAGCATGAATGACATCATACATTTGTCCACATTTTACAGTGGGGTGCACAAAATTGCCTGAGGAAACTTTTGCGTAGGGAGCAAAATTATACTAATTGTGCCTAAAAATGTCTAGGTGGTTCAGGTTTTATAAACCACTCGGTAGACTTGAACTTTCGGTCTGCGTGATTGGAAAAAAATTGAAGAAACATAACAATTTCATGTTCCACGTACTAAGGTATGTAGAGAACACAAAACGGTGTAGGGAAATAGCAGTGAGCATATTTTAACGAAGACCAGAACACAAAAACGATGGGATATCTTCACCTGTATCATAATCCGTTTGGTAGACTTAACATTTATGTTACGTTTAAGAACGGTGAGCGTTGGAAGACATTTCTTCATAGACTTCCCGTTCAATTAATTTTAAACGCGTAACGCGGGTATTCAATTATTCAAGTCCGCAATTGCTGGACATGCGATATTTAGCATAGTTTACATATGTAGTGAACTTTTCAGTTCACACCTAATAACTGATGAACAATTGATATTTAAAAAGTTAATGTAGTGCATAGATATACTAGGCAATAGCCTGAACTCATGCACAAAATAGTTGAGACATATGTGTATTGATTTGATATAGAATGACCCATATGCATTTGTGTTTGACTGTTGGAGGGTACTGTGGTTAGGAGGGAAGTGAGGCCATTGAGAAGTGGGACAGTCTCCGAGAAAATTGCATAACGGATATACTGTATAATTGTAACTGTTCAAGACAAAATGTTTGGCTGTTTGGGGAGGGGGGGGGGGGGGGGGGGGGGGGGGGCAGAAAATACCTATCCCCAGATTTTGCCCTCACACATAACCACATATTTGCACTAATAAACCACTTAGTAATGAAATCTAATCACTTCTACAACACTTTGCTGTAAAAGAGGGGGGGAGGGGGGCAGGATTGGTAGCATCATTCTTCAACTTGGAGAGGTCCATGGTGAGCCACCTCTCCTGATCTTTGCATATTCCTGCCAAGCAATCCTATGTATACTTCTGCACTAGCAATGGAACCATCGCTAGCAAAGGATTCATTGCAAGTAGAGTGCTACGACTACAAGCATAGCGACCAGGTTCAATGATGTCATGTGGTGGTGGAGGAGGCAGGCACAGGGTGGACGAGCTCCACCCATGGTTCACCCCCATTGTCCTCCACTGCTGCCCATAGACATTGGCACACTGCAAACAGTTTGGAGGGACATGTTTCTCTGCAAAACCTGAAAGCCAGCTTTCAAACATTTGCTGGGAAAAATCAAACCTCCTGGGGTAAGGTCGATGGTCTTTGTTCAGTCCCACAATCTCTGTATGGAGCACAACCTGTCCCCTACACAAAACCTCACTTCGAGCAATGACAGCCATTTGACTTGCCCACCATGTTTGGTTGTCAAATGTGGGGTCGTAGGGAAGAACATGATGGACTGCGTTATAATGAAAGGCATTGAAAATAGCATCAAACCACACACAGGTCACATAGTCCTCCTCACGAGAGCACTGCCTGTCACGATGAACATTGCGTATCATTTGAAGATAGTTATCTTGGGTCAAGTCGATGGCCGCAATTGCCGGTTCAACAGAACGCAAAAAGGCCTCAAACTTCCTCCAAGGGTTCATCTGTTTTAAATCAATCAGAACGATATCGTCGTCCATGAATATGTAGTAAAGATACGGTTTATTTTTAGTTAATGCAGTTTCCAGTAGGAAATTTCTTCCTGTTGACCATGTGGTAGAAGGTTGCAAAAAGTACTGAATGTGGTGTTGAGTAGCGTTGTCACATACTTTCTTGTATGACAAAACTACAACCTCAAATCCTAAACTGCCGTTCCCCAGGACGTCGTTAGACAGAAGATATGGGGGTAGGCACTTCTCCGTTTGGACGAGGTATAGGATCGGTAAGTTAAGGTAAGCTGGAGGTGTGGTAGGCGTAAGGGGGTGGGTGGCATCCGTGGATACACTGGCAAGTGACGATACTTCGTTGAGCGCGGGAGAGCCTCCATTTTGAATGGGCATTGGTGGGGTGCTCTGTTTAGGAGAAAACAAATAGATGCAGAGGATGGTTAGGACTGTCTCCAACAGGCACAATACGATAAAGGTAAGCCGCGCAAATTCCATTGCCAAGTCAGTCACGTATATAGAAAACTAACGGTCGTTCCGTATGTTTGTAATTAGAGATGATACACAGCCAATATTCTATTATTGTAGTGACATTGATACGGTATTGTTACAAGATGTTGTCATCATTGATACAGGGTAGTGTACAATCCTGTTTACAATGACTTCGGGCAAAGTTGATACAATCCCGATGCAGCAGTCTAGTAACAGCATTGATATCAACTTGTATCTTTCATGTATCAATACTGTAACAATACCGTTTATTCATCAATATTGTACCAAGCTGTTATAGCTCAACCTTGTACCAGTATTGATAACTTTGTATCAGTATTGATACGGTGGAAGTAAATAACTTTAATTAAATTCTGCTTAGGGATGTAGGCAATATACAGAACCTGTTGTAGCAATACATTTTGTTACTAAAGTCATGTATAAAATGCAGCTTTGTTTGAGACATCTGCTCTCTTTCAATCTGTACAGGTGTTGGCCCCTCTTCAAAGTGGCATGTTGCTGAGCATTGATGTATAAAGGAAACTGCTCTTCTGATGTTCATTGCTGCAGTTGCTATGCTTTGTTTGACAGCTCACAGGGCACAATCACAGTCATTGAGTACAGCTTCCTCACGGCTAGTAGTGAGAGGTTGAAAAGCCTGAATTAAACAGAATGCAGTTGGGGTATTTTAGTTTGCAGGCTACAAGCAAAACTGACTTTCTGCATGGGTCAATGAGTTTGTATAATAACAGCACTAACAACTGTTATATGTTTTACCTGACTGATGCTGTATAGTTCTACATACTCACAACAACAGACAATCTGTTTTGCCCAAGATCTGTACTCAATGACTTCATCACTCAGGTTGTACATGTCAAGGGATAGTTCATAGGATGGAGTGAGGGTAGAGAGATGGCAGGGTTCACTGCCATGAAGTGAAACAACTATATTCTGCAATTGCATTGCTTGGGAGTTGCGACATACCTATTAAAAAAATACAATCACCACTGTGATAGTACAAATGCATGACAAAACACTCACAAAACGCAGTGTTCCAGGTCGATAGATTTCACGGTCATAGAGCTCCCTGATGTGGGTACCATTAATATAGTGTTGGATATGTGGAAGTTTAAACAGAGTAGAATTACCACTGGAAAATGAAACACATTATTATTATTTTTTAAAATGTATGACAACACTTACTCTCCATTTGTGCCATGTGTAATATTTCTCATATACTGCAAATGTGCACTGAAAGTTAATTGCAATGTCCCGGCTAGGTGACTTGTGGTTCCCATTAATATTCTGTGCTCTTACAGAAGCATTGAACGACTCACTCCTATATGGTTAAAGGTACTAGTCATGTTTGTAAGCAATGTAAGATCATTTTACCTTTCTGCACAGAATGCTAATGTAGGTCCAAACTGGAGCATACACGGAACGATATGGAGAAGATGATGTGCTTTCTGCTTTTGTAGCATTTCTGGCATATGAATTTTAACAGCTTGAACAAACATGTCGCAAATGCTGTTCCATTCTGCAGCCCGAGATGGTGAAAAATAGCTGCAATATGTCATTTCAAAAACCTACATACAGAGCCAGTTATTTAAAAATGCCATGAACCTTGTATGGTCTAAATACCTTGGTATAATACAGAAGTACCAATTTCTCTCCTTCAGTCAAGTAGGGTGGCAAAATGAACATGGCCATTTGAGGCCATGCTTTAAAGTCCCGGCCACAAAAGGACTGGAAATATCTGCAAACATTTCCATACATTTTGACCTGGAACCCAGAGGTGTTAAAAACTCGTATCCTTGCAAGAATTTCTTCTTTCTGCTTTGCAGATAATTTAGGAATTATTTTTTTCAAGATATACTTGCACAGGCCAGTATTGTGTGCAGAAATTCAATTGGTAAAGATCTAAAAAAATAATCTAACTTATATATATGTATATATGAGTGTCCAACTACCCTTAAAATAATTTCAGGAGAAGCAAGAGAAAAGTAATGTTCATATTGAAATGTATGCCTAATAGTAAATTCAGTGCTTTTTAACTTTATGGATCAACCTCTTTTGAAAATCAAGAAAATCAAAACTACACAGAAGGGATACTTAGCTAGACACTTTTCCATATATTGTACGAAGGTATTAGTTTGACTGCATGCACTTAACACAAGAAAATGTCTCCAAGGAAATGAAACTATGGGTTGTTGGTGATTTCACGCAGTCCAAATCTCTTTCGCACCTCACTTTTTGCATATTCAAATTCAATTTGCAGAGTCTGCATTTGAGCTTGCATTAAGTTCCGTTGTTCACAGATGATGTTTGGAGAATCATTCTTATCAGCCTGTGCAAACAAAATCACATCACCTTCCTAGTTCTTACCTATCATTAAACTTACCATGCAAATGCGGCAATACTTCAGTGCTGTTAGGCTCCCAAGATGCACATGGGTCGTCACAGATAAATTAATCAATATAAAAGGTGCAATCACTAGAGCAGTAGTGCAAGTGCTAGCATCATACGCCTCAATACCAGTTGTTTCTAACACATTCAGCTCAGAAACAATTTGCTCACTCATCTCTAAAGGTGTTACTTTGTCTGAACAACACACAAAATGAATATTTGATACTTTGCTATTCTCGTGGCGAGGAAGGCCTGCTAGCAAAAGGTACCAATAGTCAAATTTGTGCCACTTTTTGCTACGATTGCCACTTGTATCATCACAAAATAAAATAAGTGGTACGGTCAGCCACTAGCCTTTTCCTTAAGCGGATGAGGTGTGAAATACTTGTCAATGTCCTGCAAGTATATAAATAATAAAGTAATGATAAGCTATGCCCAAAGAACATTAACTGTGAGCTTAGCCTTTTAAATTTACTTCCATCCCATTTTAGAAGAGATGATGAAGGCTGAGCAAGGTGGGATACTTGAGTCAAACAGATGGTGAGTTTGTTTAGAATGATGCCACAATCTTCTGGAAAGTATACATCTTCAGGGTATGAAGTTATGTGTATGAATGCGTCCTTGTCAATAACAGGTTCTATTTCAACATGCAACTCAAGTAAGTAATTAACTGGTGATTTGAAATCTACATACGTTACGCACGTATTGTAAATGTGTTACAGTACACGTAACAAGTGTACCTGCTTGAAAAATGACAGAATGACTCCTTTTGTCATACCAATGTCTTGTGGTGAAAATAAACCCAATTGCGTAGTAGCAAACCTGGGATTTTCATCCAACACTTTCCATGATAAATTTCACTGTGTTACACGAAATGCATATTTGGAGAACTGTGACAAGGTGATGAACCCTTGCACTGAACTTACTTTCATGCATAGCTGAATAGGTATAGTGACTATATTCAGGAGGGTGTTATGACGCTTGCATTGACAGTGATGTATAAATGTACGAGTAACTGTGGTAAAAACAAGAGTTCTGAAACAGTGAACCGAGGGGTAGGGCTACGCTCTATCACAAGAACATGAGGAAATCTGACCACTCTGCTAGGGAAGAGCTGCGCAGAATGAATGGGCTGTTGTGCAATGTTTTGGATGAAATGAAAAGGCTTAGTGCTTCCTTTCAAGAAACAAAAGAAAAGGGCTTCACTATTGAAGATAGTGTATACAAGGTGCGTCCAAATGCAGTACAATCATGTGTATCATCACGTTCAAGCACCAACTTCACCTTTTTAAATTCCATAGAACAATTTAGTTGGTGAAATGGCATTCTTTTCTGCAAAAGTCTTCTCCGGAGGCCCAGCAAAGCAGATGCTCAGGTAATTATATATAAGTGCATGCATTCAAATGAATTACGATCATTTTATCCTTGGCATAGGATGCGATAATGAGAATACTCAAAGAAGGGCGGAGTAAACACAAATATGCTAAGGCACTTGTTTTCTGTAATGCTATTTTAACTTCTCTTCGTGCAGAGGAAAGGCGCAGGGTAATGACAGTTATAAGGACCTTTGATCTCTAGGTTCTTGGAATCAGGCCATGTGAAATATTTGTCTCACCGAGAACAGCAGATTTTGTGGAAAGGTTTCTACCTATCTTAAAGGTAAAGACCAAGCAGTAATAAATGAATACAAGAGACACACAGCACTATACTGGTAAGTGTGTACAATTCAAAAGTATAAACTTTACTTATAACACTGATCAATCTTTTTGTGAATGATTAGCGAGTTTATTTGAGAGTCTCCACTCGGAGAAAAAGATAAGATGCTTACTTCATTTAAAAAGTGGCTAGAAGCAAGATACGATGGTGGTAGGCCTACTCAAAGTGACTTGGAGCAGTGTACCAGGAAGACCATCTTCACGACTATTCATCACATGGCCATGGTACACTGATGCCACAAGTCCCTGCTGAAGAACCGAATGATGTCAGTTACAGTGATTATGAGAATCCCGATGCAGTGGCTAGCTAGAACATGCAAATGGTGAGCTAGCTCTCATACTGATGGTAATAGCTGGCTTAGGTGACCTATCAACGCTGCAATTCCTGTATATATCCTAGCTGTGCTATAGAACTATCAATGCTGCAATCCCTATATATATCCTAGCTGTGCTATAGCAAGTGCATATCACTTATATGTGATCAAGAAACAATATCTCAATATAGATCATGTGAGTGTGCATTAATTAGAGTGAATCGCCCATTACCTTTGTGCATGTACTGCTGTACTGCTGTGTATGTATGATGTATGCCACTATATATGATCATTGAACATTATCTATGCATGTCAACATTTCAACGATGGGCATAGCTGCTGACCTATGGAACTTCTATATGTGGCAGTTTGACACCAAGATAGACAGCCAATATAAATTGAACCAACTGAACATTATATAAATCCCGCTAAGTTGAGCAACGTTGGAGTTTGGTAATCAGGGTTGTGCTTCAGAATCCGCCCTCCAATTGCACCCGCCGTCTCTCTCTCTCCCGACACTAGCTCTTCATTTAAATGGGTGGTGCCTTTGGCGCCACGTTACACTACCTTGGGTGCCTTCGGCACCATATACTAATCTACAAGTATATACGCCTACTGATATCCATGGGGCGCGTGAGGCCTCACTGGCAACCGCGAACCCTCGAACATGTCCCAAAGGACTTGAAAAGTGTACAAATTTAAACTGACGATTCAGTATACGTCGTCATGCACCCCGTCTTACAAACTGGAAGCTGGTAGTCAGTGATTTGAGAGCATCCGAGAGATCCAAACAATAGGAACCTTCATTTACACACTTCGGTATAATGCATGTCTATTTTATTTTTATTTTTTGTGCTAAGCTTATATACCATTTATTTATATATCAATACTGGTACAAGCTGTTATCAATAGACATACGACAAGATAACAAGCTAGATACTGATTGATAACATCTGTTAACAATTTTTTATTTCGATTCTGGTACAATGTTGTCAGTGCTATCATCATGATACAATATTCACATCTGGCTTGATACAAGTTGATTGGCTTATCAATATTGTTACCATACTGTAAACTGTTGGCTGTGTAGTAAACATTAAGGTATGTCGGCCAAAAAGATGCACAAAAGTCACCATATGTTTAGCGCTTTTTATTCCCGTCTAGACAGTGACCAAAAATCCAAAAACTATTACATGAGGTTTCCCAGGGTACCGACTCCTTATCGAAAAGTACAGCGCATTTAATTTTATCCCCCTATGGATCGACGTATGTATTGATTGCACATTATTTAGATCGTAATTTATTTACATACTACGTTCGATTCAGCCGTCTAGTGCGCAACAACTGCCACATTCTAGAGTTGCAAACCTTAGCACTTAAGCGTGCAAGCGTGCTTCTAGTTGTACGGTATGTGAATAGCCTCTCTCTGGACGCTTTTTCTGTGAGAAGTTGTGACCTTTGCACAACGGTCGAGATCAATGGATCAATAACCATTGCAGGGTCTGTGGCTATAGGGGTTCAAGTTCTACATACGATTGCAGTGCTTATAAAGAGCAACTTATATCTTGCTTTGGAATCATCATCAGCACTGATAATGATATTGACCTATACATGCATTTCCACGGTAAATTCCACAAAACATGCTATCTAGCTGTTCAGCACCATATCAAGGCATCGTCAACCAACACGCCTTACAGATGCATGATCAACTGAGACATATGACTGAACCAAACATTTGTCACACTGCTGTAAGGTAAATAACCGTACTATGCATAGATACTGACTGCATGATGCATTCTTCAACGTCAACAGGAACCAATCCACTCACAGCGCGCTAAAAAACGATCAAATATTCCAGGCAGGCTGCCTGGAATCACACCCAAAGTTTTAAAGACCTATGTTGAAGCCATTACACGAGCAACCCACCTCTATCTGCCAACCAGGCTTTGTGTGTCATGGACCAGCTTCTGTGTCATATACGCACAAAGGTTCTTATACAACCATTGCAGTTAGATTGCAGTGCAGTAGTGTGCAGTAGATGCCTATTTGAATGGATAACCATTTCAGCCAGCACTGAATGTCCATGTTGTGTTTCACACCACAATTTGACATTATAAAGAATCCACCTGGTCCCAGAAATAACTGTATGTTTGGTGCATGATGTGGTGGTACAGTGTGTAGCATGCAAGAGAGATATGAAAGCTGGAGAATATGATGAAAATCATTGCAAACAAGAAACAGCTGAAGAGCCAATAGAAATGGCAAGAGTGATTCATAATTTGACAAGTGAGAGCTCTAACAATATCATTCAATTTCCAACAGGAGGAACAGTAAGTATATTGTACGCTTATAATACATATGTAACATCATTAATGCAACCTACACATGTACATGCACTATAGCCATTGACACTTGTTCGTGTCACAAAGGCCAGATCTCCAGAGAGTACAAGCATTCGAACACATAAACGTCATCTTAACAGATGTTCAATCCATCAGAGAGGTGGGAATCCCAATCCTGTCCTTCAAAAGGAAGTGAGTCAACTTTGGAAAGGAAGAAAAAAAGAAGTTACTAATGGATGCAGGAATTACGGTACAAATCTCACCTGAAGAAGGTATTGCCATGAAGGCTTCGTTGGGCATACCATGGTCCAAAATATGAATACTCTGACTGTAACATACCTTCACAGGTGTCTGATCATACTGTATGTTATATAGTTGACAATAAATATGCTCCAAGTGGCTGCTGCATCAGGCATGCACTTAGGAAGTGAAAATGAGCAACGCTTAATTTCAAAAGCAGTAGTTGGAGATAACTTGGAAGCAGAAGTCACTCGATTTCTTTTGTGACCTGTCTATTGAATATTGGGGTACATTTCAACTATACCATGCATCCCTCTTCTGCATGTGCCATCCACTGAAAGATAACGGTGGAGCTCTTGTATGTGAGAAGGTAATCTTGAGTTGTAGATAGATATCTGTCTAGCACTTGATGGTGCTTGGTAGTCTCGTACCCAGGCCCACACTCGCAGCTGCGGATGGATTACATCACCGCTACGCGGGTCTGGTAAACTGCCTAACAAAATTGGTTCTACGTAAGTTTACGCCGCGATTTTAAGCGTGAAATCAGAATGCAGGTGCTCCGTGACGTCAGAATAATTACATTCTGATATGGTAATATTAGGTACTTGGATATTTTTTTCAAATTGATATTTTTGCAACAATTCGCATGGTTCTGAAAAGAGTAAAAAAATGTGCATTCCAACGGTATATTAATTATCATATCATCTTTTTTCATTCGGTCAATACGGCAGCATAAAGCGGTACTTTTCAATGTATGGAATTGAATGACCGCGCTAAAAAAAACTGTGCCGGTTTAACTTATATTCATCTTACTAAACATGCTACTGCAGCCAAATATATAAGGAGTAACTGCCACACATACCTGCATATAAAAATAGTTTTCAGAAGGTACTACAGTAGATATTATGCATAAAATCATGCCAAATATGCAGGCTGCTCATGGTAGCGATATAGACATATATAGCCAAGTGTATATATATCATGTTCTCGGAAACAAAATTTTACCATTCAATGAAAAAGGCATTTCACATGTCACGAAAATCAACAAAAATCATATCTCCAGTGATATAGTCAGTAAGCAGCTGTAATATGCATATTTTTTCATCTTCCCCTTCTTCCTCGATGTCTTCCTGTGTCCAGTAACAGATGGTGGCTTTTGGAACTTTGCCAGTACTTTTCACTGAAATAATGTGTCCATGATACAAAATATTTTGTTTTTGCTCAATAAACCATAAATGTTCAATGTAAAGGCCATTAAGTATAGACATATTAGATAACAGTTTCTGTTTGTTCAACGCTAAGTTCTGGGAGAACTTCAGACAACTCAGCATTGTTAGTACTAAATTCAGCCTAATTCATATACACATTGAGGTACTGTCTACTATGAGGAAGACTATCAGCAGTTGTACCCGCCAATTCAAAATGAATTGCGTTAATCACATTACACACATGTGTTATTGGCACTCCATACTGGAGGCAATAGTAAATAGCCTTACAGCAAGCAGTGCTATAGTCTTGCTATCTTTTCTGGTCTTGATGATATTTGAGGCTGATAATTGATATAGCAATTCTTCAATACTTAATTCTATGTTTTGAACCATCTTTTCCAAATCAGTGATTTTGCTTTGCAATCTCCTCTGTGTTATCTTACATCCCTTGTGTACATACAGTAACTTTTTTATATTTATTGATAAACTGCTGGTATGTGCCACTTGTGAATTTCTTACTTTAGCTGTTTTTTTTTTTAAATTTAAGTTTAATGTCTCTTATTGTAGAACGAAGATTGGATTCAATTTTAGCCTTCCTTGTAAAGCTTGCTTTAAATTGTGTATATGCCTACTCCTGTGGTTATTCATTTTCAGTTGTTGCTTAAGCATGTGATTTACTTTAGCCATTCTCTGCAACTCATCCTTCCTTTTAGCACAATTCTTACAATCAGTTCTTACATGAAGTGGAATAGGTAAAGGTGGATTGCACATTACATTTATCTCTGTATTCAAAACTGGTAAAGGAACAGCTACATCCTCAGCTGTGTCAATAGACACTATAAACTGCTCATTGACTTCAGCCCAACATCTTGTAAGATTTTTTTATAGTTTTGACATCATATTAATAATACGACGTATTGCCCACCGCAAAGCATCAGGTGTAGTGGTGACACTACTTAAAGCAGAGTGCTCAAGAATTGATGCAATGACACTTCTTGTATTTTCTAAACGTTGAGATGCTATATTGGTGTGGATGTAAAACACTAGCCCCTTTCGTATCATGGGTGCTTGCAGTTCATTACGTTCATTAATGTCATGGTCCACAAAACTCTTCAAATCACCAACAGTCTTCATTATCTATGCAACTACACACAGAACTGTTGAATAAAATATAAAGTTTAATAAACATAGTATTAAAACATGAATAATAAACTAACATTGCATGTTGCCATGACAAATTTTGATTAAATTGGTTTGATTGATAAGAGCATGCGCTAAATCAGAATCTCGTGATATGCAAGGCGCTGTTACTACATAAGCAGCAGAGTCTGAAAATTATCTAGCTAAAGAACCCACGGCAACGAAAAGGTGCGTTTTATATAGAACACCTCGTTCACACTCTAGACCTACGTAAAAAAAGGTCAGAAACATATCTTAGTAGGGCAAATATGTATGACGTCCCACTGTCATAAAAGCTATTAGCTTTCACGATAATCGCGTACTTTAAACCATATGAAGCCGTTCGTGGAGGCTTCGAGACAACACCCTGCGCATTGTCTGATTGCCCTCATATTTAAACAAGTAAATAAAAAACCTTCTCTATGAGAAAGTTGGTAGGATATAGGATTTGAAGGCAATGGTGGTGTAAAAAGCAAGGAAACAAGGGTCTGTAATAGTAAGGGGTCATAGTCCTATATTTAGCCCGTTTGTCGCATATACTATGTTCGTGTGCTAAATATAGGACTATGACATTTTCCCTTACTATTACAGACCCTTGTTTCCTTGCTTTTTACACCACCATTGCCTTCAAATCCTATATCCTACCAACTTTCTCATAGAGAAGGTTTTTTATTTACTTGTTTCATTCATTTTTTTTCATGCACATTATTCCGATGCGTAATTGATGATGCGTAATTGATCGTAAGTGATCCGGGCCGTATTGATTCCGAGCAGATTCAGGACTCTCCCAATAACGTTGCCTTTTAGCGGACCGTTTCTTTTCTGGTCTTCTTGATACCGCTCGCGTTCAGCGGACCGTTTCTATTTTGGGTCTGCTTGATACCACTCGCGTTCAGCGGTCCGTTTCTTTTCTCGCTCTGCTTGATACCGCTCGCGTTAAGCGGTCCGTTTCTTTTCTGGCTCTGCTTGATACCGCTCGCGTTCAGCGGTCCGCGTTTCTTTTCTGGCTGCTTGATACCGCTCGCGTTCAGCATTGCCAGAAATTTCGGACATCGACCCATAACTCTTGCTAGGAATTGATTTACCAAATTCTGTAAATTTTATATTGAAAGCTAAGATTTATCAAAACATAAAAACCGCTATTTATTAAATCAATCAATTAACTTTAATCACGACAACAAATTATTTTTAAGTACCTGTATGAGTAAAGAGTTCATTGTGATATGATATATTTATATCTCTTTTAGTATAACTTTTACATTCGATTTCGTGTATTAATTTTTTGCGCATGCGCTTGCGGCAGCGTCATCGCGTTACTAAAAATGGCTCTTACATCACTCCAATGTCTGACTTTCTAGTCCCCAGACTCGTGTAGCCCCTCCTTCTGTAGTACTTACTAGTCTCGTACCCAGACGTACAAATGGTTCATACCATTTATATGTCTGGGTACGAGACTAAGTCTGTTCGTGCATTTGTCAATGTGTGTATAAGCACCTTTACTTAACAAGAGAGGCATGTGTATGTATTGAATCAGCTTCGTCACCATGCTCTCTTCCATTTACAGGTCAGCTCCTAGCCATAGCTTCCAAAAACACACCGTTCAAAATCAAACACTCCCTGACCTGGCAGAATCGCCCCAATTAGAGTGCATTGAAGGCGGTCATGGGAATTGAGGGCCCAGACTACCTCCTCAATTCCCATAGTGTTCTCTTCTAGTTCTTTCTCATACAATCACTAATAATTATTAATTTTGTAACATTAATATTAGTTTTGTGGTGAAATGAATGGCGGCAGTGCAAGTGGCGCATTCTATCCAGTTGAACGTGTTGTAGCCAGTAGGAAACGGAAGGTGCGCGTTTGCATGTATGGCTTGTTTCCGTTGATGTCATTGTAAAAAGCATCATTCTTCACAATAGAGGCATACTGAATATCTAGTCCTTTGGGAGGGATACCGAAGAGAAGAGTCCTCCTGGGTCCCTGAAGCTGATGTTACAGCTACTGCTAAGCGGTAAGTATGTTACGTACCGTGTCTATAAGTTTTCCATCAATTCTTGGGTTCTTAGGACCTTTTTGAACCCACAACCGCCTTTGAGGATCATTAACGATAGTGTTTCGAACTTTATAATCAGTTTGGCAGCTAGTTTACGGCTAGGTGCTATTCGTAAATGCAGTTAGAATGGATGTATTTAGGCATTTATTTAACGATAGCGGCGTGAAGCCTATTCGTGGACACGGGAAGAACTATTACAAGGATGACTTCGCTGAAAGATACTTTCCATCCGGCTGGCATATAGTCCATGACCATTTGGGAGATGGATGCGAGGTGGATTTTCCAATTAGACTCCACAGCAAGTTGAGATGGTCATCAGTTGTTTATCACAAAAGTGAAGATGGAACACTAACTAGAAAATTGCAGTCATTTACTGAAGTGCTTGTAGTTAATGTAGTGAAGAAGCGTTGTTGAACAGCATGTTTATAATTGTATTATTATACTTTTTGCCAGGTTCTTTCTTCATATGCTGTCAAAATTAATACTACGTTGTACTGTTGTCTATTTATCTATGCATTCATGCAGGGTGTCCAAGAAAGAATCGACAGGGTTCAAAGAGAAATATCTAGTCTCCATCTCTCCTCTGTCCCTCCACATGCTTCTAGTCCCATCTCTCCTCCGTTCCTCCACATGCTTCTAGTCCCCATCGATCTCTCCTCTGTGCCCCCTAGTCCCCATCTCTTCCACATGCTTCTAGTCCTCATCTCTCCTCTGTCCCTCCACATGCTTCTAATCCCCCTCCACATGCTTCTAGTCCCATCTCTCCTCTGTCCCTCCACATGCTTCTACTCCCATCTCTCCTCTGTCCCTCCACATGCTTCTAATCCCCCTCCACATGCTTCTAGTCCCCATCTCTCCTCTGTCCCTCCACATGCTTCTAATCCCCCTCCACATGCTTCTAGTCCCCATCTCTCCTCTGTCCCTCCACATGCTTCTAATCCCCCTCCACATGCTCTAGTCCCCATCTCTCCTCTGTCCCTCCACATGCTTCTAATCCCCCTCCACATGCTTCTAGTCCTCATCTCTCCTCTGTCCCTCCACATGCTTCTAATCCCCCTCCACATGCTTCTAGTCCCATCTCTCCTCTGTCCCTCCACATGCTTCTACTCCCATCTCTCCTCTGTCCCTCCACATGCTTCTAATCCCCCTCCACATGCTTCTAGTCCCATCTCTCCTCCGTTCCTCCACATGCTTCTAGTCCCCATCTCTCCTCTGTGCCCCCTAGTCCCCATCTCTTCCACATGCTTCTAGTCCTCATCTCTCCTCTGTCCCTCCACATGCTTCTAATCCCCCTCCACATGCTTCTAGTCCCATCTCTCCTCTGTCCCTCCACATGCTTCTACTCCCATCTCTCCTCTGTCCCTCCACATGCTTCTAATCCCCCTCCACATGCTTCTAGTCCCCATCTCTCCTCTGTCCCTCCACATGCTTCTAATCCCCCTCCACATGCTTCTAGTCCCCATCTCTCCTCTGTCCCTCCACATGCTTCTAATCCCCCTCCACATGCTCTAGTCCCCATCTCTCCTCTGTCCCTCCACATGCTTCTAATCCCCCTCCACATGCTTCTAGTCCTCATCTCTCCTCTGTCCCTCCACATGCTTCTAATCCCCCTCCACATGCTTCTAGTCCCATCTCTCCTCTGTCCCTCCACATGCTTCTACTCCCATCTCTCCTCTGTCCCTCCACATGCTTCTAATCCCCCTCCACATGCTTCTAGTCCCCATCTCTCCTCTGTCCCTCCACATGCTTCTAATCCCCCTCCACATGCTCTAGTCCCCATCTCTCCTCTGTCCCTCCACATGCTTCTAATCCCCCTCCACATGCTTCTAATCCCATGCAATGGGACGAATATCAAGCGAAGAATCTTGCATAGACTTAACCAAAGCAGTGAGATTACCTCCAGCAAGAAAGGATGCTATCATGGGTGGAGCTCTACCAGCCACAAGGATGTTGACTACACCCTTTAAAGATTGGAGAATCGAGCATGATAAAGGAACATCAGCTGCGTCGATGAAGTGCTGAATACGCAAACCTGTGGGGCCAGCCCCAGTTAGTTTGGAGAATGATCTTAAAACAGGAATGATGTTAAAATAATGAGGCAAAACTGTCACAAGACATACACAAGACTTAAACATACACAAGACAATGAAATACTCAAGACATGATAATATTCGTAATAGCATTAAAACACTACTGAACTAAGTCTACATGTACCGTTCAGTTTCAATTACCATCCAAAGTGTTGGCTCTTGACAGCAGTGCCTTCACATTGACCCGGACAAGGGTCATACTCAAACGTACATAGAGGGATGCCTTGGTTGTGGATTTTGGAATTAATCCAATCAATCTAAAAAGCATGATTATTTCGTTGTGGACTCTTGTGTACAGATGCCTCTTGATCAATATAAATACTGTGATTACACTCCGAGACCTTGCATGGAGCTGAATTGAAAATCACAACTTAGTATAGGTTCACCGTGTATATATGTGCGTATGTTTGTATGTGTACGTGTACGTTTGTGTGTGTATGTGTGTGTAAAGTGTGTGTGTATATGTGTGTACAGTGTATGTATGTGTGTGCATGTTTGTGTGCATGTGTGTTTGCGTTTGTGTGTTTGTCTGTGTATGTATGTGTGTATGTGTATGTATGTGTGTATGTGTGTGCATTTGTGTGTGTTTATGTGTGTATGTGCTTGTGTATGTGTGTGTGCATGTGTATGTGCATTTGTGTGTGCATTTGTGTATGCATATGTGTATGTGTGTGTGCATATGTGTATGTGTGTGTGCATATGTGTGCGCATGTTTGTGTGTGTTTTTTGTGTATGTACATGTACATGTATGTGTGTGTTTGTGTGTGTATTTGTGTGTGTGTATTTGTGTGTATGTATGTTGTGTGTTTGTGTGTGTATGCATGTAAGTGTTTTTGTTTAGGGAGTAAACAATGTTTAATGTTTTGATGAAGGGCGAATGGTTGTGCACCTACCCCCTGCTTATAATTAGATGTGGCATGGGAAAGCATTTAGAGCATTGAATGGGGACTTTGTCTAAGGTTTAAGTAGGTCTAGCCTGCCTACCCGTCTGCAACTCCCCCTCTAAACATACTACACACACACACACACACACACACACACACACACACACACACACACACACACACACACACACACACCACACACACACCACAAACACACACACCACACACACACACACACCACACACACACCACACACACACACACACAAACACAGAGAATACATACGAGGAGGTAATCAATACCAATGGCACAAGTAATACATGTAGCTGCTTCATTAATAGAAGCTCCATCAGCGGCTACAGGTCTTCCACTCTCCAACACACCCCCACCAGGCAATTACACACCTCTCTCCTTCCCTCACTCAGGTGGACACATGCAAATAGGGTCTTACTTCGTAGTGGGCAAACCACTTACTCTTCTGATATCGAAATGCAGGCCTGGACCCGGGGAGTCAACTTCCGGGCCTGCATATGATCCCCCACGGGCATGGGTATTTGCCCCCCCCCCCCCCCCCCCTCCCCTTTTTTGTTTTCTTTCTCCCTCGATCGGCCACTATGCAAACAGTGACTGCCATTTATAGGATGTCAAACCTAACTTGACTATCAGCATACTGTAGCGCACCACAAACGTCGATCAGAGAGTACATCTACGGTATACGTAGGCCATAAATACTAGGTATGCAGGTCAAGCTATGGTTGTTACGCACATGTACAGCACCTATGCACCTGTGGACACATCAATATAGGGTTACTGGATAGTGGGCAAACCACTTACTGTTGACATCTCTTCCTGATGTGGAAAATTGTGATGAGGTTAATCCTGCTGCAGCAGTTGCCAGCCAGTTGATAAACATACATTACATCACTGTGACCTTGTGGGTATGGTTAAATGTAGAAAAGATATCCAGCAAGATTATCATTGCACAGCTCTTTGCTGACATGCATGACTAAATGCAAAATTCTAGTGCATAATGCTTCACATGGTCTCACCCAAGGGTCCCATGTACAGTGTGCAGACACTCAGTCCAGCACTGAGGTCCCAGTGTTTTGTTGCTCCCCAACACAACCAAACCTTTAGAAGGATACCAGTCCCACACCAAGTACATGACATCACTCCTACCCTGCCATCACCCTTAAAACTCCCTTCAGATCAGGAATCATAAGGTTCCACACCCACATACACCCACACACCCACACACACACATACACATCCACACACATCGATACACGCACATACGACACACATGCACATACAACACACATGCGTGCATGCACACACGCACACACACACACACAAACACACACACAAACACACACACACACACACACTGGGATTAATATAGGTACTATTCTAAAGAGAGGCTGTAGGGAAATAGCCCCGAACGCTAGATAGACTGACAGTTATATAATGAGGTTGGCAAATAATGCACACCACTACACCCAGCGATTACACCACATTCTAATACTACATAGTCCTTATTCCACAGAGGCATCAGCAGTGGGAGACCATACAATTTGGGAACGTGATGATTTCCAATAGCTGTGGTGTCTGGGAGGTCGCTGTCAGCTCCTACTGTACATAAAACTATTGTGCCGCTTATCACGTGACTGATGCTGGCCAATATTGTCCTTATATGGCTTGTCCCTGTCGCTGTGTCTGTCTGACATGGGCGTCGGAAGGTACAAAACATTGGTCCGGCAAATGAATAAATAATGAAGGGGGTGGGTGCGGGAGGGGGTTACACCCTCTCCTGCCCAGCAAGGGGGTATGGGGGAGCGCTGTAAGCTCCCCTATCGGGGTCTGGGGCGAAGCCCCAGAAGCTTTACAAATTATGCATTATTAACGTCCTAAACCATAAGGAATTTCACTGCAGTTCGCCGCCCAAACATCATGCTATGAATTTGAAATTGCGATTATTGGTACATTTGAAATGCTTCAAACACTTGCATACATATTATATATATATTCATTTTAAATGACCAAACTGGCTCAGGCGGTGTTCGTTACCTCGAACAAACTCCTCTGCAATAACATCTATGATCAGCTGTGCTTTTCACACCACTCTGCTCTAAACGAACGCGTTTCACCCTTCGATCCAAGCGAACGTTTTGGAAAGGGAAACGACTTAGACGGATGAAATTTCTACTGCAGACCAAGGGACGGACAATAATATCGAGCGAGCGGCATCCATTTCTCTATTAGATTATCAAATGACCCCCAACAGTGTTATACAAGCACATTATCGTTGCAAGTTAACCGTGCTTGCACAATGACAGACGTAACAGGAAATAATTAGATGCATGCGATAGGGGTCATGCCCTTATCAGTTAAAACATCATAATAATGTTTATTGTAGGAAAATATTGGTCCGGCCCATGCTGTCAGCTTCAAAATGATATTTTGTATAGAACAACGGAAATGTAGATACGTACGCAAGGAATTGTAGTTGGTTATGTACTTCGTACCTGGCGATGATCTGGCAAATATTTATATGATATCGCAAGCGATACAGCTCTATCCATGGATCACCCTCGATTCTCAAATACAGATACGGAGCGCTACGAACAACGACTAGCATGTTTAGGATGCCAAATGTAACGTGACTACTGGCACACTGTTGGGCATCGCATAAACGTGTTATTTTGCGGAGCGAACATGACGTATGCGGTGCAAAACAGTTAGCTATGGTTGCTACGCACATGTAGAACACCTAAACACTTCAGCTGCAACATACCTGTGTGAGTCTGGTTCAGGACAAGCGTTTTCCCGCAGTGCCATCGCCCGTAGGTCATGTTCGAACGTCCATTATTCTTACGTAAATCATTGTGAAGAATTAAAAATGGAGACATTGAGTACCTCAACCACTAAAAGTGAATCAGGAAGTCACAGAAGTAGGCAAACGAGTGTTGTATGGTAACACACACCTGCCTCGATGATCTGGTTAACATAATCCGAAACGAATTTTACCACAACTATCACAGATCCTGAGAAAAATGTACAAACGTCTTGAAAGACCCCCAAATTTCTACAGGTGTCTATGGACGTGTTGTTTTAGGGCCATGGAAGTCACAGATAGACCGTGAAATTTTTCATTTCATAAATAAAGCATAGCTTATGATGTGCTTCACTGTAATCTTGAACGAATTTTTCATTTCTATCCTTTCCTGATTTAGGTTGAACAGAAAAGCAGTTTGTTCCATACATTTCAATGGACGCGTACGCGGAAAATTAACGGACGTTTGCAATGACGCGTCAGGAATACGTAATGAGCGTCCGAAATTTCTGGCAATGGCGGCACTGGTGGAGCCAGGATTTTATTATAGGGGGGGCCAACTTAACGGGAGGGACATTCCCTCCCGAGTCCCGACGGGACCAGCTAACGCGTGTTGGTTTCTGGTGCAGATGCCAGAAGCGAAAAGCTCTTCCTAGTTTTTTAATATATTAAACGTGTTACATTTTATCATCGTGCATGGAATCCATGGATAATATAACTTCTATACTAGTACTGATGCAGAATCATTGTGAGCTACACAGCTTGTCTCGTTAGCCAAGATTGAGTATACAGCACCAGGCAAATCATCACCAAGCTCTTCTCTAATCTTCTAGTCCACTGCATGCCTGAAAGACTGCACCAACTGCTTTTGGCTGTCAGGAGATGTATACTTGGCATTGTCAGGACACCTTTCCCTTTGCTTAGCAAAATCAGGGCTGACACTGGCTAGCAGATCCAATAGTCTCAGGAAGTTGCCTTTGTTAGATGAAGAGGAAGATTCATCATGCCCTCTAAAGGCAAGGCCACCAGTTGCTAAAACTGAATGCAACAGCTTGCAGCATTATCTTCAAGTACTCCATTCTTCTCCAGTGCTACTTTAGAAGCATGTACAGGCCCAGCCAGTGCACTCAGCAACTCCATCTCTTTCTTGAGCTTGATGTTACACAGGCATACCTCTGCAGCTTTGTGGTCAAGTGAGTTTGCATGTTTCACTAAACTGCCCTCAGCACCAGTGCACTTCTTAAAATTGCTGTGCCCACCCTTAATCCACTCATTGTCCCTCTTGGAATTGAAGATCCAACATGGATAGCAGAACAAGGCATTTGCTTCTTGGGACCACTCAAGCCAGCCATAGACCTCAAGCCAACTCTTCTGGACAGCTCTCTTTCTACCTCTACCCCCATATTGTTTAGTGGGATAAGCATCTTGGAGAATGCAAAAGCGGCCCTGACGGCAATCATTGTGCCAATGCTTGTCATCCTTGTGTGGAGTACGTTGGTTCCTTATTGCAGGATCCCATGCAGCCGCTGAAGCCTGGTTCAAGGTTGTGTTTTCTGCCGTTTCTTGCTGCTGTTGTTCCTTCACTTCTTCCTCTACAATCGCTGCCTTGTCTTGTAGCTTGTCATGATCAATACCTTTAATGATGGGGGTGGTGGTTCCCTCAATTTCTTCTATGTTGTTCGGTGTACCGCTAGCTACAGTGCTACTACTACTACTAGCCAGTATTTTGGAGGCATTGGTAGTAGTACCAATAACCACTGTGGAGGCAGCACTACCACAACTGCTCCTGTAGCAGCTGACAGGATTGTTACTGCAATCACTTGCTAATTTCTTTTTCTTGGAGGTGGGGGAATTGGTACTGGTATCAACAGCTCTTTTGGAAGCAGTCTTAGAAGTGCTTCCCCTGCTTGTGGCAGCAGAGGCCGTAGTTTGACGAACAGATGAATGGCAGTCATCTGGTCCCCAGACTACAGAGGTAGAGGCATTGGTTCCATTTGGTATTTCGGGGGCCGAAGCAACACCTATATCGCCAATATTATCACCTTTGTTACATGCCGCTACCTCTGGCTCTTTTATCTTCGCCGTACAAGTAAATCCAAACTTAGTTAACGATAGTAATGTACGTGCACCTTGCATGCAGGGAGCCTTGGACGAAGCCATGGCTTGTCCAAACAAATTTGGCGTCATTGGGACGTAAATATTTTTAACCCCTTACGGAAGACAGTATCAATCAAGAGAGGAGTGACGCGTTCGACAATGGACATGTACGTGTGCACACACACATATTGGGGGGGGGGGGGGGGGGGGGGGGGGGGGGGGGGGGGGCCCAAGCGCTGACGTCACTGTACAAGCTGAAATCGCAGGGGGGGCCAAGCCCCCTCCAGCCCCCCCCCCCCCCCCCCCCCCCCTTTGCTCCGCCACTGTTCAGCGGTCCGTTTCTTTTCTGGCTCTGCTTTGTAGGATGCCCGTGCCGATTCTAACACATCGTCTCGAACTTCAAGCGCTTGTTTCTTTTCCTGACGTGAAGGCATTTTGAGAAAAACAACTTCACTAACAAAAGAGGTTACACCAAACGACGATTGAAGCACCAAAGCGTTTACGCTATTTATACAAACATTAATTTTATAGATCTCTAAACTTACGTCGTACAAGTTATCTAATTATGCGTCTTACATAGACCGTATAGTCGATTGTTTACCAAAATATAACATAGGCTATTTTATGAAAGCGACTCTTCCAGCCTATTCTGAAGCTATTGGTGAAATTTTCATTGTTTAAAAGTGTTCCTATCCCGAGTTATGCGTTGCCAAGAAGAAGAAGGAGACCATGTTCCGGGACTGGGTACGAGGGCGGGCAGTATCCTTTTGTTCTCTACAACCACGCGGTTCTGTGACATAAAACAAAGACGAAACTGCTCATTTTTGACTTCTAGTTCGATTGCTATAACAAGCGTAACGGTCCAATCGTCGGGAGTCTTGTTAGAGACGGGTCACGTATTTTTAATGAGATTCACAGTCGGGGTCAAATCCTATATGGAAGTTTCTAGCCGATGAGTAATGCATCTAGGTGTCCTTAATGCCTTCATATGTATTTCATGCAACCCATTCAATGCGCTACAAAATTCTATAACCATCAAACCATACCCTTTTTTGACACGCCCACAACTTACTACTGCGAATCATTTCACCGCATACAACGAATAGCAAATGCTAAAAGAAGCCATGGGCTACCTTTATAGAATATAGCAAGCACAACAAAACTCGAAACCAGCGCAAACAAACGATCGCCTCAAATCAATCCTCTCCGGCAGTCAAAAATTACGTTACAATTTTCGGGAGACTTTTTTACGGTAGTTACGTGATTTATCCAAGTACCTAGCAATATGGCAATAGTATTTTATTGTTTTAATTGGGCAGTTATAGTACGATGGCTTGTCAAACTTGGAGCTCGACAGTGCGATAATGCAGGCATCTCAACAGCTGGGCTATGCGACGATTCGTCCAGTCCAGAACACAGCTATTTTAAAAAAGCTTCATGCAAGTTTTTATTGGCTTGCCGACGGGGAGTGAATATAATTATGATTCCCACACCCTAAGCCATGCACTGTTGTGCCAGTCAGGGTGTCTGGAACCCCCTCCCCAAAAACTAACCTGAATGCAGATAATAGGTTTTATAATTAAGAGTACATGTTGAGCATTGCAACATGACCTACAATCTATGACCTCTCCTCAGAACCCTGACTTCTCATTACATTGTGTGTGTATTTGAACTTTGTTTCTTCCACCACAGAGTGAGTCTCATTACCTCACCCATGTGTCCCTCATGAACACATACATATTGCTGTGTATCTGATACACAACATCCGAAAGACAAGCTTCCCCCCTCCCCTTGGCATTTTTTCCTATTTACCAACAATAGTGTGTGGTGACATGGAAGAGGCGTTGCCTGCATTCAAAGGACTGTGGACTGGGTGATCGCTCCGGTTCACTGCAAGCTAGGGAGATGGTGGAGGTATGTCGTAGACAGAGGGGAGATGGGGATGTGAACCCACATCTAACACTGATTGCAAAGGTTCAATTCCACTAGTGAAGGTGTTATTCAGCAGTATTCTCAGTGACTTCATAGATATAATCATGTCAAGGTACTCTCCCCCCCCCTCCCCCCCCCCCCAAACACACACAACACCCCCTCCCTCCCCGGATTACTATCTAACTGTTCAAAGCATAGGAGGATTGACACAGTACCAAACAAATGGCACACAATTGTGATATGACTCACTGTTGCATTTGCATCCATGTGTATGAGTGAAGTAGCGTCATTTTTCATTGCGTAGGATCAGCTGAACAGTTCAGTTTCACAGAGAAAGCTGTATCCAAGAGGGGACGGTAAGTCAAACTGCAAACTTCTAGCTTCACCTCCCATGCACACCTATTTCAGGCTAATCTTCTGAGCCCTGGCGTCTCATGTCATGACGTTCAAGCCCCACCAGGTTGAAGGCTAAAACCTTGTGAGGACATTTGCAGCTGTCCATACAGCCAGGATGGGCAAGGTAGGTGTGGTCAAGTATTAAGTGCGCTGTGTTGTTGTTACTATTGGTAAACCTGCCACTCTACTTCCTTTTGGACTAGCTGGTCCCAGGCCATCATTAGGAGCATTGGCAGAAACCATCATTGGACATTATTTGGGTATGTCCATGTGTATATGTATGTTTGGGTGGTAGGTAATATATATTCATACAAAAATGGCAGGCCCATTCATGTGTACCAGTTAAGCTCCAGCCAATTTTGATTTCAGTGCTCTTTATTAATATAGAAAAAGAATGATTTGAAGGCCAATTGAACAGCAATATGGATGTGTGTGGGACACAGGCCTGTCATGCAGCCTCCATGAAGGAACACTTGCTATTTTGTGTTGTTATAACATTCTTCAAACTGTATTTATAACTCTGGTTATTAATACTGGCTCCGCAATGGAAAACACACCATAGAGGAATGAAATCACCCATTAGACAGTATAAGAGTGATTTCACCCATTTATATATTCGGTGTGAAGGTCACACCTAATTTGGAGTGCCTATTGGCTGCGAGCCGTCATATCACAAAATGGTGACCTTCACACTTTCTATTTTGCTGTGTAGAAACAATGCAATATTTAAAATGTTTACATGTGTGGAACTCCACAGCACTATGCACAAGCATATCGACCAGGTTCAATGATGTCATGTGGTGGTGGAGGAGGCAGGCACAGGGTGGACGAGCTCCACCCATGTTCCCTCCCCATTGTCCTCCACTGCTGCACATAGACATTGGCACACTGCAAACGGTTTGGAGGGACATGTTTTTCTGCAAAACCTGAAAGCCAGCTTTCAAACATTTGCTGGGAAAAGTCCATACTCCTTGGGTAAGGTCGATGATTATTGTTCTGTCCAACAATCTCTGTATGGAGCACAACTTGTCCCCTAAACAAAACCTCACTTCGAGCAATGACAGCCATTTGACTTGCCCACCATGTTTGCTGGTCAAATGTGGGGTCGTAGGGAAGAATACGATGGACTGCGTTATAATGGAAGGCATTGAAGATAGCGTCATACCACAGACAGCTCATATAGTCCTCCTCACGAGAGCACTGCCTGTCACGGTGAACATTGCGTATCTTTTGAAGAAAGTTGTTATCCTTGATCAAGTCAACAGCTGCGATTGCCGGTTCAACAGAGCGCAAAAAGGCCTCAAACTTCCTCCAAGGGTTCGTCTTTTTAAAATCAATCAGAACGATATCGTCGTCCATGAATATGTAGTACAGATAAGTTCTATTTTTACTTAATGCAGTTTCCAGAAGGAAATTTCTTCCTGTTGACCATGTGGTAGAAAGTTGCAAAAAGTACTGAATGTGGTGTTGTGGAGGGTTGTCACATGCTTTCTTGTATGACAAAACTACAACCTCAAATCCTAGGCTGCCCTTCCCCAGGACGCCGTTAGACAGAAGATACGGGGGTAGGCACTTCTCCGTTTGGACGAGGTACAGGATCGGTAAGCCTCCATTGTGAATGGACATTGGTGGGGTACTGATGCTCTGTTCAGGAGAAAACGAATAGATGCAGAGGATGGTTAGGACTGTCACCAACAGGCACAATACGACAAAGGTAAGCCGCACAAACTCCATAGCCAAGTCAGTCACGTGTACAAAACTAACGATTAGATATCTGTAGTACGTGGTCAGGATGATGTCATTATTGGTGAAGTTACCCAGCCAGCCCACCATTACGTAAGCGATTATCGATTATCTCTAGTGATTATACTCGATAATCGCTTGCAAACGTAATGCTGGGGGGGGGGGGGTCCCTCCCTCCCTCCCTCTGGTCTCTGGTATATGGCTCTAGCTTTGATATCTTGTCCTTCCCTTTGGCTATGTGAAGTTAGCACCACACACCCTGCAGAGGTCCACTAATCGGCATTTGTGGTGGGGTTCCATAGGCCGCTATTTATGAACGCAGTGTGTAGGTGGGGCCGAGTGTTAGTAGAAGCAATACATGATAAAAGATTAGAAAACTAGTTTTACAGGTTGTAAATGGCCTCAAGATCTGCATAGCAGTTACTAGCTTTGGACCTGTCAACTATTAATGAGATAGCTGTTAGCCACTTGAACCGTAGCTTTCTGATTAAAAGCCTTTTGCCTCATTATTCATGATTAGATAGCATTGTGTATTTTCCACCACGGACAGGGCTCGCGGAAAACCACGAATTTTGACTCATCAGAGAGTATTCCCCCCCCCCCGTGGGCACTTACATAAGGGCGGGAAAAAGTTATAGCTGTTAGCTGACAGCTATAACTTTTTTTCCGCCTTTCCACAAAAGTCTAGACTTTTGTGGAACTTTCGCGCCTTTTGAGGACCGTAATATGTAGTTGGGCGTAGCCCGACCTTCGCGTTTTGGCGGAAGGTCGGGTACCAAACCCGCACAGTTTTTGTACAGACGTATTATGCAATTTGTCAATGAATTTTGGCGTGTTATACAATCGGATACTTGTGTAAATTAAGTGTGAACAGATTAGAACGTTTTAATAATCTCAGCTGCCGCATATAAGTATTGCCTTGGGTGTGGTATCGATATTCCAAAAACAAACGAAAGAAGAGCTCTGGATAATCCCGACGCCGAAGATGTTGCCATGATGTGGAGAAAGTTACTAGAGGAGGATTATCAGTCCAGTGTAGATTCGCAAGATATTGACACTATCCTAAGCGGTGCAGATGGCCTAAGAGCATCCAAAATGTGTAGAAAATGTTTCTATGCTTATGAGAAATTTATAGAAGCCCAAAAGAGCATAAGAAACAACTTAAGAAAAGCTGCTGAAGCACTCGATCTGTGCTCTCAATTTTGCAACAAACCTTCCTAAGAGATCAAGGCTTGCTAGGTCTCTATTTCAGCCTGCTCATTGTTCAATCATTAGAGCCAACCACTCACTCACCAGAAGTTGTGGTACGTATGTATGTATATGTATATGTATATTACTATACGATTATTACTCTTACAAATCATTTATATTATACATACAGATTCATGTTGGTTACATGACTCCTAGGAAGTACGTAATAAGTCCTACACGTAATTGTATGGTGAAGGCTGTAGCAAGAAAAAATAGAATGACAGTTGCAAAAGAAGTATTGACAGACCCAGTAACAAAGAAACATGTAGTAGAGATGCTAGGAAAAGAGCTGGCCAGTGAAGTAAGAAGTATGGCATCTGATGGAGCCAATTCCATCCTGCAGTCCCTGAATACTAGACACCTCAAAGAATTTTCATGGAACTTGCTAATGGATGAGCTCTCTAAGTTTGCTCCATTACTTATGAGTCTTATGTTTTCAGCCATTAAGAGGCACAAAGTTCCTCATACTGACACTGATTGTGCCATAGTAGGGTTGTGTGCATCAATTCTTATAAACCATCAGAACCAAAAGATGAACTTAGTACAGAAGATCAATTCTTTAATCCTTTATGCTGGACACACCTCCAAAGAGGTAAATTAATTTCATTGAACTGAACAACTATTAAAATTTCCTTATTTATAGGTCTTTAATCGGCTACAGAAGTTAAATTTGACTGTGTCTTATACTACTGTAATTCGCTTGCTGGAGAAAGTTGGCGAAGATTTTGATGTGACAGTCAAAGGATGGAGAGATCGTATCATCTCAACACTGAGCAGTACAAATGGAATGGTAAGAACTGTACAATTTCAAACATGTAATTCATTTAGTGAATTTTTATAAGACGTCTTCAAGATCTCCATCGTTGTCTTTGGGCAATTATAGTGTTGAAGATTATGGTGATTCATATTCGCATTCTGCCTCTGATGAAGATGCAAGATCAGAAAGTGACTTGTCGTGGCAGAGCTTTTCCCCTATAACATCTGATGATGAGTACATTGATTCTGATGCCCTCAGCATCAGTTCATCTGTTGAGGATGTTATGGACTGTGATACTAACGATTACAATGGAGATTGTGGTAGGGATTGTGATTGCAGTGATGAGAATGAGACTTCAACTAATCTGGAGTCAGCCAACAATAATGTTGCCACACGTACCCAACCGCAACATGACTCAGAGTCACAACATCTTGAGTCATGTGTTATTCATGCCTGCTCTGAACACACAGAAACAGAAACAGAAGAGCAAGGTACAGAATGACTCCATACTGCCCTTATTTGTATATATTGGAGTTACTATTTCCTTTGCTATAGGTTCTCTAACCCTGTATCACTTGTGCGGTGACAACCTTGACAAATGTATCAAGCAACGATACATGAGAGTTGGGTGCAAGAAACCAGATTCCATCCACTATTTTCACTCCTATGCTGTAGCTGACAGAGTCGATTTCAACCATCTTTGTGATCAAGTTATCCCAACTCTGCAGAGAGATGCTAAACAATTGGCATCTTTCTTGCTACCTACTCTGGATGATGATGCAGCTCTACGCAATAACATACGTGTCTTGATGTCTAGGATAATATGGAATTTTTTCAGCATTCATTTGATGGTGTGGTAGACCGGCATATTAAGCATGAATTTTATGATGAAATGTCCACATGCTCTAAGGTGGTAAGTATTGAAATCAAAATAATTGCGGCTGAAACAATGTATACATTATAATTTTCAATAATGCTTTTCATAAAAATTTCATTTTACCACTATTACTACTACTCCGATTCCTCTAGGAATTCAGTTCAAAGATGAGAACACAACGGAGGATATGGTTGAGATTATAGCTGAACTACAACAGTATGTACCTATGGTGGAGGTCCTTAAGGATGTTTACGTACCAAACATTGATAAGACTGTCCAAGTGGTGGAAACTTTATCTCATTCCTATTGAGTTTGCTGGAGACCAGAAAACGGCAGCAAGAGGAAGAGGGGCACAGAAGGCTAAGACACACGAAATCATCATTGTCAGGGAGACTGGCTGGATTGGTCCCTGTTGCAGCAGATTGGCATACCAAAGTAAAACTGCTTGATGTAAGGCAACACTGCATGTAGTATGGTACTTGTTTTATTTTTTTGGTTTTGTGTAGGTGATTTGGAAGTTCTTCTACTCCTCACGCTCAGGTGGTGATTTTGGAACACTTTACCAACTTCGCAATAAGCTCAATTATACTAGCGTTGTTAGTACCCCCCAAAAATAATGTAAATGCATGTGAAGACTTTTTGGAAACAATCTCTGCTGGCCTTGTCACATCTGCTGCTCTTGGTGTGCTTTGATCAAAATTCTGCCTGTGATTATCCTGCCGAACACATCTTGTCTGGGGCTGATGCAATCTGGACTCTCTCTGAGACTGACAGAAAGAAACATATGAAGGAGTTATGTGGTCTATTATATGATAAGTATATATGTTTTAATTTTAACACGAATGTGAGGTTGCCCACTGAAGGTGATGACGTGTGTGAATACTCTGTGCAACTGCTGCGTATGTGCTGTTTGTATATGGAATTTGCCGATGCTATAAGGGAAGGAGATGGTGGACGTGTTTTGCGGTGCTGGAAATACATGCTGCCAATATTGTTAGCTTCTGGAAACAAAAACTATGCTTGTGAGGCTGCAAACTTTCTCTTGCAGCACACCTACTTACTCTCCCCTCGGCAGTCAGCACAGCTTTATGGAGTCGTTTTGTTAATGTTCATGACAACCAGGAAGAAACATACCTGTGGATCTTCATATGGAACACCTTAACAAGATAGCAAAGGATGCTTTGAATGGCCTAGGATCAAATAAATCACAGAAATCCATTCAACGGATAGGTCGTGCCATAGGCACTCTTTCACCAGTGATGGATAACTTTGATGCAATCAACAATGTGACAAGGGATTCCAGTAAGCAGAAGAAACCGAAGGCTAAAAAAGACATTCAGATTGTGATAAAAGAGTTAGTCACTGCTAAATCATTTGTTGTAGTGAACAAAGGAAGAAAACATCAAAGATTTCCAAAACCTAAAAAATCTACTTCAATCTGAAGGGAAAGAAGATATAACTGAGTGGCTTGTTAGTAAACTACCTTGCTCCTTACATTTATCCATGCAGTAAGCATTGTGTATGTGCTTTATACCTGTATTCACTAATACATGTAAATCAAAGTTCATCAGATATCAAATAATACAAAAGACTTAAGCATCTCTTTACACATTCCACAAACACAGGACTTTGCACACACATCACAGCACAAACACATTTTGTCAAAATCAGTATGGGTGTAGTTGTCCATGTATCCAAAAAGAATGTCACGCCTGCACTTATTGCTGTTCGTGACATACTGTTT
Organism: Ephydatia muelleri; assembly: GCA_013339895.1. NCBI lineage: Eukaryota > Metazoa > Porifera > Demospongiae > Spongillida > Spongillidae > Ephydatia > Ephydatia muelleri. The sequence goes on along the minus strand of JABACO010000016.1, from coordinate 2,507,711 downwards.
GATGTCATCATCAACTTGGTGATATGTTCTTGATTTCAGCAATGTGGCCATTGATATAGCTCCATCCCTTCCTGCTCTTCCTGTCTCTTGTATATAACTGCAGACATCATCAGGTATCCCTACATGAATTATCTGCCTAACATTCTGGCAATCAATGCCCATCCCAAAAGCCATTGTGGCAATGACAACTCGAAGATTGCTCTCACTTTTAAACAATATAGATTTGTTATTATTTTCAGTTATGCTGGTGAACATGTCACACAGCCGGAATTCTGGGATGTCTGGTGCATCCTGGGGGTTGACAAAAGCTGGCCCCAGGCAATATTGAAAAGATAAATGTCAGCACACATTGAAAATGATGTGCAATAAATAATTGTCTTAGGGAATGCAACTCTCTCAAACCCAAGTCTGTCAGCAAATTTTTTAAAGGTATCTGGTACGGTCTTGAAAGACCCAAATGATACACTATGTTAGGCTTCGATGGGGCCTGTTTGAGGGTGTATGGGTTTTGTAGCCCTATCATTTGCGTCACTGCTATGCGATCACTAGAAGTAGCTGTTGCTGTAAGTGCCATAACATGTACGGATGATGGGATCAAGCTGCGTACTTCACCAACCCTTGCCAACACATGCCTGAAGGTTGTTCCCCTAATACAAATTGTAACATGGCATGACAATGGCAACATTATATGGCTATAATACATACCATTTCTTAACACAGTGTGCCTCATCAATGACAAACGCTTTCAGCCTCTCAGAATACAAATCTCCTGTAAGCGTAGTCCTCCATCTCTTACTGCCTATGAGCATCTCTGGTGTGAAAAACACCAACTGGAAATTTTCCTGTGAGATTTCATCAAGAACTGATTTGTCAGTAACCTCACCAGAGACATAGGTTGTTTTTAGGCCTTTAATGGAATAGGTAGAAACCTGTTTTAAAATGTAAACAATGAATAAATGTTTAAATAAAGCATCCATTTCCTGATCTTACCTGGTCTTTCATGATGGCCACTAGAGGAGAAACTACAACGACAATGGAATAGCCCCGCTCTTTCTTCTGACATTTATCAAACGCCACTGGCAAGCAAGCATAACAGAGGCTTTTACCAAAACCCGTGGGTAGAATAGCAAATACGTCCCTGCCTTCAATTAGAGCCACAGCTACTTCGACCTGTTCAGGCTTCATTGAAGAGTAGCCTAGTTCCATGGCCGCCTCGATCACGCACTGCACTACCATACAACTCTCTTGCAACAGCTGTACATTGAATGAATAAACACTTGTGTATGTTGATTAGGTGATAATTGCCCGCATCGAAATGCTGCATTCTGATTGGACTGCAATCCCCGTTGCAGCCTGTACAAAAACTGTGCGGGTTTGGTACCCGGCGACCTTCCGCCAAAACGCGAAGGTCGGGCTACGCCCAACTAAGTGCTTGTGTGGTAACAGTGACTGTGTATTAAAATTCATCTGGATTCTATTTAGATCACACCCTAGTAAAATGGCATGGGAACATATACATTATTACTCACAAGTATTTATAATATGTATGCATGTAATATCACATATAGCTCAAGGAAGCAGCATATTGCATGACATCTAGCAGAAAGTATGTAGGTAGTCCTTTAAAAAATATTTAACAGACCTGTTGCAGCTTGAACATTGGGTGTATGCTAAAAGTGTTCATGCATTCATGCGGCTACATATGTCACATGCAGATCCTGATAGCTATCGTGAAGAAATATGCTGGATGAATGAATGCTGTCAAACACTTGTAAGGGTAGGCTAAAGTACTTCACTAGTGACAGTGTTTGAACCCTTTTTGTAGGTACGGTGTTGTTGTGGGCTCATTTTTGTGAAATTTCGGTCAAAATGTATGCCTGGTTTGGTGTAATGACTGATACGAGATAAACATAATAACTATTAATTGTTTTGACAATGTCCATATGCATGCACATGTTTGCATAACAGATGCACTTATACGTACAAATTTTTACACGAGCCAAAACGCGAAGGTCGGGCTACGCTCAACAACGTAATATGCACATACTGATAGCTAAGTGCAGTGTAACGACCAACACCAGAACATGCGTGTGATCGATCACAGATTAAAGTAAAACAGGTAACACAGGTTAGCCGTTAAGATCTATTTTTTGGGGGCATAACATATACTCGTAGTGCAAGATACAGGGCTTTATTTTTTAATGAGCTATCGGGGTGCCATTTTGAAATGGACCGTAAATGTCAATGTTCTAATTATGAACCTTTTGTCAAAACAGCTGGTTTTGTTATAGATACTATAATAATATCTATGGTTTTGTGACTGACTTGGCTATGGAGTTTGCGCGGCTTACCTTTGTCGTATTGTGCCTGTTGGTGACAGTCCTAACCATCTTCTGCATCTATTCGTTTTCTCCTGAACAGAGCACCCCAGCAATGTCCATTCACAATGGAGGCTCTCCCGCGCTCAACGAAGTATTGTCACTTGCCAGTGTATCCACGGATGCCACCCATCCCCTTACGCCTACCACACCTCCAGCTTACCTTAACTTACCGATCCTATACCTCGTCCAAACGGAGAAGTGCCTACCCCCGTATCTTCTGTCTAACGACGTCTTCGGGAACGGCAGCCTAGGATTTGAGGTTATGGTTTTGTCATACAAGAAAGCATGTGACAACGCTACTCAACACCACATTCAGTACTTTTTGCAACTTTCTACCACATGGTCAACAGGAAGAAATTTCCTTCTGGAAACTGCATTAAATAAAAATAAAACGTATCTGTACTACATATTCATGGACGACGATATCGTTCTAATTGATTTAAAACAGACGAACCCTTGGAGGAAGTTTGAGGCCTTTTTGCGCTCTGTTGAACCGGCAATTGCAGCCATCGACTTGACCCAAGATAACTATCTTCAAACGATACGCAATGTTCATCGTGACAGGCAGTGCTCTCGTGAGGAGGACTATGTGAGCTGTCTGTGGTATGACGCTATCTTCAATGCCTTCCATTATAACGCAGTCCATCATGTTCTTCCTTACGACCCCACATTTGACCAGCAAACATGGTGGGCAAGTCAAATGGCTGTCATTGTTCGAAGTGAGGTTTTGTTTAGGGGACAAGTTGTGCTCCATACAGAGATTGTGGGACAGAACAGAGAGCATCGACCTTACCCCAGGAGTATTGAATTTTCACAGCAAATGTTTGAAAGCTGGCTTTCAGGTTTTGCAGAAAAACATGTCCCTCCAAACCGTTTGCAGTGTGCCAATGTCTATGTGCAGCAGTGGAGGACAATGGGGAGGGAACATGGGTGGAGCTCGTCCACCCTGTGCCTGCCTCCTCCACCACCACATGACATCATTGAACCTGGTCGGTATGCTTGTGCATAGTGCTGTGGAGTTCCACACGTGTAAGCATTTTACACATTGTGCATTGTTTCTAAGACATGTACTATCTATATGATCTGGCTGACTTTCAAGTATTGCATATGACATTACAATAACTTGGGAAGAAATTAATTAACTCATGCTTAAACAAACATCAAAGGTTTATAATTAGTGGAAAATTTATAATCAATTCGACACGACACCATAATAATAAAATTTGATTACAATTCAGGTTGTTTCATTGTTAATTACAAACCATTATGTCCAGAAATTGTGGACATGGGTGCATAATTCATCTTAGATTTGTGATTAAAAAAATTCAGATTTCATCGTTAAACCTTTAGAGATTTATCACGTTATTAAATCAGCTAATAAACTATTGGCTAAATATTGTGTGGGCAAAGAGAGACTAAAGTTTCTGCAAGTGGTATACAAAGCCACATAGCTGAGTAGTGGAGGCATAGAGAATGATGAGAAGTTGATCAAGGATCAAGGATTTTGCCAAATAGGAAAGCTTTATTGCACAATTGCTAACTACAAAAAGATGGATGTGAGTGTGTAAGAACTTCAAGTTTCAGGGACCATGGACCCCCCACCCTCTTCCACCCCTCTTCCCCCCCCCCCCCCCCCCACCACCCCTCTTCCCCCCCACCCCCACACACACACTCTTTGGCTAACTGAAAATCTCAGTCATCAATGAAACAACTTTATTGATGATACAAGTCACAATTGAAAATTAATTGCCAGATATTGATGACGCATTGCTGACGCGATACGCGCACATCCGTTATTTCACCGTTCACGCAATGTATGGGAAAATGTCTATTTCTGTTCAGCAAATATCAGGAGATGACAGAAATATGCCAAGCAAGAGGTTACTAAGGACATCATAAACTATGCTTTAGTAATGAAAAAAATAATAAAAATCCAGGGTCTATCTGTCGGTTCCATGCCTCTAAAACATCATACACCTGTACAAACTTGAAGAAAACGGTATTCTTCTCAGGATCTGTGATAGTTGTGGTAAATGCGCACTTGGATTATGTTAGCCAGATCATAAAACAGGTGTCTGATACCATAGAACACTCTTTGCCTTACTTCTCAAGGTTCCTGAGTCACTTTTAGTGGTTGAGGTACTGAACGTCTCCATTTTTTATGCTCGCAATGATTTACGTATATGGACGGTTGAACATAGGCGTGAGCACCTGGCACTGGGAAAATGCTTGCCTCACTCACATTACGATCGCTGTACGCAATAGTGATTACATTTACAGCGATAATCGCTTACGTAATGGTGGGGTTGGGTACGAGACTAAGGTGATCGAGGGAGAGCTGTATCGCTTGCGAATACTGAGTACTCAATACTTCAGATTACATATTAACCAGACCATCGCCAAGATTAGAAATACACAACCAACTACAACTGTAACCGTGTGATAGTTAAAGGAAATTGCCTAGTTGTTGCATCAGACTTTGGACTTCACGTAGTTTTCCTAATTAAAGCGCTTCCCTATCTTGCTTTATTTGCCTTCGTAAATGCTGATGTCTATACTAATAGGAACAACGAGCTGAAGGAACAATAGAAGTGAACTGGAGTCAATACTGGACAGAGCTAAGAGGGGTTTGTACATACTTGTATGTGCGTGTGAGTGTGTGATGGTGACATGGAGTGGGTGTCAAGTAGTACGATTGTGGTGAGATACACAGGTCATGGGTGGTAGTTTATAAATTTCATATCAACCACTGAGATGCACTGACACAGGGCTGTTTGCTCTCATTGAACGCATGGAAAGTAGGCCCTCCACCCAGAAATTTTGAAATTGGTTTTCTGTCCCATAGCAACGAACCTGACAACTAAATCCCTGTAAAATGCGTTATACAACAAAGCACACGGAATACAATAAAGCACCTACAAGCCATACAATGCTGAAGAAACACCTCTGACCTTCATATTATATATAAAATCACGTGGCCTTATGCTAAAACGTGTCAGTTTTGTGGCTTGACTTATTTCAGGACGTACGGACCTCGTGAGTTCTAAAGATGCTAGCGACTAATGCACAACGATGGGCTAAACGACAAACTTACCTGTATGGTACCTGTACTTGTGTCTACTACATGTAAAGGCGTGTGTCGCCTAATTTTCTGAAGAGGTGTTAAACGCTTCAAGTTAAAAGTCGCAATCTACGCGTACTTCTATTCCGCTGAGATGAATGAAAGGGTAATATGAAAGAGCTAAAGCATTGTATATCATGCATCATGTTTTTCGTTTCTATGAAGGGTCTAGAGCTGAGCTGTACACTGCCTACATGGCTATCTGTACACCAAACGGATGATAAAAACACTTCTGTAATGTGTACAGGGCACAAGACGCCTATGGATTGCTGTTGCTGGTTGCAGACATATACGTATCCAAAAGCAGAGATAATTTTCATATAACCTCTACCAAAAGTGAGAACTAAGTTAATTTTTTTCTCTTTTGTGGTGGGGGGATGGCAGCTACAACTTGTGGGGGAATACTTATTAAGTGTTCCTTGACTAACACAGCAGATGCTGTACTTTATCAGTCACTGCTGTGTGTGCTAGGCCAAGTCGTGTAAACTTAGCATGAATGGACTCAGCCCCCTGTTCACCTAGGAGGCCAAACCCAACGTGGGTTGAATTGGCCCATGGGATGGCATGATCCTCCAGTACATGCATTTTGATAGGGAACAGTTGTCTCAGGAAAGGATTCACGGAAGAACTTCATGAACTGTTCAATGGACTGTTCTGTATAGAAATCAATTGTGCAGTTGATCTAAAGTTCACATGAACTCATAAAAGTGTTTTACCTACCTAATGCATGAGTTTGTGCCTCATCGATGAAATTCAGTTCATAGATGTGGCATTGTGCGAACATCGAGAATGCATTGACTAGCATTTCTGAGCGGTGTTTTGCCTCTGTTGATCGATTAGGCAATTTGTTCAGTGCAGTTTGAGCGAGGGACTTGCATAATGTCTGAATGTTAGCTAGCTGACAGAGTGAAGAAGGTACATGATCAATGTACTTGTAACATTACAGTTGCAGTACCTTTAGAGCCTTATGCACATGGTTACCAATAAAAGCTCCCCCAAAGTATTGCTGGCAGTGTACTCCTATAGACTGCAATGCAGAATCCAACTCCTTAACAAAGGGCCCTTCTTTTACAGAAAATCCCTTTTTCACTGTGGCTGGTGCATTTGGCTACCTCTGTTTCCTAGTGTGATTAATTCTTCAATACACTTTGTTTTATTTACACTGCATGTACTTACTAGTTGTTTAAGAGATTTCATTTTGTCTTCACATTGTTTGAAGAAATCCACAGTGACTGGATCTTTCTCCCCAATTACTAGTGACACATTTGCTGCAATTCATCATATGACTGTTGGGCTTGCTCCATCTCCGCTTGTAATAGGTGAAGCTTTTGCAGCTCTTGGCTATATGTGGAAAAGCTGGAGTGGGCATCCTCACTTGAATGCAGAGCCAGCTCAAGGTCAAGGTTATGACACTTGTCTTTAAGCAACCCATACAGCTTGGTACTCTTTTTGTCATGTTTGAGCTCTCTTGATATTTTTAGCAGCATTAGAGAACAAAGTTTTCTTCATCCTTAGCATCCTGCCACACATGGCTTCAACATCGGCACTGTCATTGTGTTTGTAGCAAGATGAATCACTGCTGTTGAGTTCTTTTTTAATGGGTAGAACAGGTTTCCTAAAATAGCATATCATAGATACCCAAAGTGATGTGAAGCCCAGTTGGGCAAACCTTAGCATTGTGTGTGTGTGGGGGGGGGGGTGAGTGTGGGGTTGTGTGTGGGTGGGGTTGTGTGGGTGTGGGGTTGTGGGTGTGTGTGTGTGTGTGGGTGTGGGTGATCATGCAAAACATTTCTTGACGCTAATATACCTACCTGTGAAATAGGAATGTTAAAAATAGGCTCTGTAATGCAGTTATGGAAGTGCTTGGCCTGTTGTTTGTCAGCCTCTGATGCAATGTAGTGCTGATGGTCAGCACTCAAATGTTGTTGATGGAGCTCGTCTTCTGACTGAGAGAGGTGTTGCCATGTTGTCCAAGCAATACAAGCATGGGTAGCATTCTATGACAAAGGTGCGATGTTCATACACTTTATTTTTACTTAGTCACATACCGCTTGCTTCAGACAAGCCCATACATTTTAGTCAGGAACTCGTAATCCCCACACATGAACAACTTCACTGTGTATTGCCTGTAAGTGTCATGGTAATTAATTCTTTATAACCTTGTTAACTGTTCCTACCTCCACTTCATTCCTTGAAGGTTTGTAACAATGTCACTTGCTTCATAGCAGCAAAACACACATGTCTTGTGGACAGAGTTAGGAGCTGCTACATTTACGATCTGAAAGTTCATTTTGAATGAGCCACCTCCTTTGTCGCCTCCAATTTTTATCCACACTTCACTGGCAGATATAACCCCATTATGCCAGGTACTGTCCTGTCCTGCATTGGGTTAAAATTATTGTGTCATGTGTATGTCATGATTTTCTAACCTTTGATTCTCTTCCAAGAGGTCAACAACCTTTTTGACCAGATCTGGAATGTAAACCAAAGGAGCTCCTCTAAGCCCCTCACCACCAGAAGGGAGAGGAAAGGAAAAGAGAGCCATCTCTCCTTTCAGGTTGTCACCCACAATTTGTCTGCAGATGTGGCGCATCCTCTCCTCCCCAGCCAGAGAAACTCCTGATACTTTGAGCCACGTGGAGAAGCGGTAAGTTATATTTGGTGCTGTGTGTGTAAGATTTTACCGTCTAAGAAGTCTCATTCTGTTCCAGGGAATAGCCATGCCAGCTTTTATAGCCAATACTTCAGCAGAGCCGATTACAATGTTTGAGATGCCTGCCTTCTGCAATAGAGACATCACTCAGTGTGAGCATCTCGTTCTCCATCAGGACAGATGATTCCCCTCCACGGATGATGCTGCTTCTTACATCTTTGCACACCTGGTATTCACAGTCCTGGAGCAAGCGCTTTTGTTAGGTGCATGAATGTCATCGGCAATTAGTTATGGTCAAGTATGACATAACTATACTGAATACACTTAACTACTGGCAGTTGTATCTTGGGGGGGGGGGGGGGGGGGGGGGGGGGGGAGATGGCCCTCTTCAGTAATGCTGCTGTATCTCTTTCCTCACCAGCAGTAAGAGATGGTGTGCATTCATGGCCTTCATAGCAACCAGCCTTCACATCTCTGTGGCATACCACACACTGTACCAGTACATCCTTCAGCAACAGTAATGTGACACTTGACGCTGGTCTGATCTCTCTAGGTACCAAGGAGCCATCCGCAGAGCAGAAAGAACACACTGTGGTTGATGCTGCTACCCGCTCCAACTTACGACATGGCAGTTCAAGGGGCCGCGGCAGAATGTTTGAACACACTACACACTCAGGACGGTCACATTGTTTTGGCTTGCCAATGGTGGGTAGGGCTCATGTGAGGAGGGGCAATCTTCAAAAGGTGCGCAATGGTGCTTGTTAGGTGTGAGGCCTGGTTGATGACCTCTGCCAACTGTGTGCTTTCTTACATGACCCTTTGCACTGACATTGAAGTGCTCACACACCTGCAGTATTATTGTACATGATGTTGTGTAAAAGTATATCAATAGTACATACCTTCCACCCTTCATTTGTATGTACTGCCCATACAAACGGTGTCAGTGCACATCTGTGGTGCACTCCTCCTGCCCTGGCACTGATAACCCTTTGCATTGAATGGTGACAGCTGTGGCAAAAATGTTCAAGGTGCACTTGAGGGTTATCAGTAAGTGTTGAAGCAATATGCAGATAAACTGCAAATGCTTTGCATTCATAGCACTCCTTTATTTTTCCTCCTCTTCACCAGCCTTTGCCCACACACTCTGCAGTGCAGCGGCAGCTGTTTCTGGTGGTGATCCATTCCTGTAACCTATGTTTATGTACATATCTTCAAGCAATGACCACAACATGCATAGAGTATTCATAAGATACACTTTAGGTTTTCATGAAGACAGAAAATTCGGCGCTGGATGTGGTCCGTCTAATTTTGTGCTGGCATGCCTTTGGCGTACAAAACCACTAGTCTTACCTCCTATATTTGTGCAGGAGAACCGCAGTGTTGGATCTTGTACCGCCCCTTCCGAAATAACACTACCGCGTGGCGTTATAAACACGGCTTGCGCACAATGTCGGTGTGTGATTATAAGAGTGCGTGTTCACTATAAATAAAAGGGAACCCAGTGTTGTGCTGTATTTTATTTTTATGTGAATTTTTTATTGCTGTTCTGAGGTGTTGTGAGCTTTACAACAAAGGGTGTCTGTAATGAGTGGTTTCTTCACAATTTTTTAGATAGGTACAGTTATAAACCTAGTTTCCAGCTGCATACAGCTGTGGACATGGGAGGAGTGGTTGTAAACCAACCACTGTAACTAGGAACACCCCTTTCTCTGTTACTGCACCCAAAGGGGCAACAATTGGAAACCCAGGAGTGAGAAGAGAGCAGGGGGTAGAAGGTTTGATTTACATCTAAACTGGGAACAGAAGGACCAATACGATCTACCTAGCCTTAATGTGGTGGTTATCTGGGTGTGGTGGTCACTTAGGTGACCACCACACCCAAGTGACCATCACACCCAGGTGAGGACCATACCCAGGTAAGCACTATACCCAGGTGAGCACCATACGCAGGTGACCACCATACCTGGGTATGGTGGTCACTTCTCCATCTTGGTTGCAGATTCTAGACAGTCCCAGTTGATGCTACTTACACTAGATACACTCATTACACCACCCATTTGTATTGCAGCCACTTGCAAAACAATTTTGATCCTTAAGTGATCGCTTTTTAGGCAGTAGAGACTGTACATGCAGCGCCTTTCTGACCAGTGTGCACTTTACGTTGGGAAGTGCTCAATTGTGATGGATTCCATGTGCAGGCAGTCTCCATACTTGGCCTGTACAGCAATTCACACTGCAATGCAGTGTGGAGTGGCCTTGATGTGCTGTTGATGATACCAAGGTGCTGTCCCCTCCCACTTACCCTCCCTACCCCCTCCCAATGCTACCCCACATAGAACAGGGGGCACATAGTGCATTGGTTCCTGTCCATCGTAGTTTGGGGCCTCTTTACTAACATTAAAAAAATACTTTCATCAGGGGGCCAGCCCCAAACAGCATGCAGTCAGCTCGATATGTGGTGCATGTGACAAGCACCTTCCTGACGCCATGTGTGTCCATCCATGCATGCCATGCTGTCTAGTTTTGCTAAATATAAGTGTGGGATTAGCAGAAGTGTGGGCATAGCTAATGGCTTATCATCAGTGGTCATGGGCATGGCTCATGGCTTTATGTAGAATGGTACAGTAAGCCAGTTCCATGGCCCCTGCAACATGCGTAAGACTTGAAGTTCTTACACACTCACAACCCTCTTTCCCCATTGATGGGGAATTTAGTTTTTCCTTGCTTCTTAATTGATGGGGATTTCTCGCCTTTCTTTCCCATCCCCTCAGATCCAGTGACCAATTTGTCTTTCTCTTGAGATGGTCACTGTGTTCTGGCTTCATCCCTGGATGAGAAGATCAGACTGCTGGACAGGGACAATGGAGAACTGCTCAATGAGTAAGAGAGAGGAGTATGTGAGTGTACATATGGGAGGTGTACGTGAGTGATTTTAGTGTACGTGAGTGATTTTAGTGTACGTGAGTGATTTTAGTGTACAAGTGCTTGTATTGTGGCTTTGTGTACACAAGTATCTGTGAGGAGATGTGTATCTGTGTGATGTGGTCTATCCCTAGGTAGGAATGTGATGTGGTCTATCCCTAGGTAGGAATGTGATGTGGTCTATCCCTAGGTAGGAATGTGATGTGGTCTATCCCTAGGTAGGAATGTGATGTGGTCTATCCCTAGGTAGGAATGTGATGTGGTCTATCCCTAGGTAGGAATGTGATGTGGTCTATCCCTAGATAGGAATGTGATGTGATCTAGCCGAGGAATGTGATGTGATCTATCCCTAGGTAGGAATGTGGAGCAGAGGATATATGATGACAAGATTTGGTTCTGGGACCTGATGGAGGTGAGAATGAGAGCGTGAGTTAGGTTGGTGTGATGAGGAGGGTTGTTTGTGATGGGATGAGTTAGGTTGTTGTGATGAGGAGGGTTTAGGTTGTTGTGATGAGGAGGGTTGTTTGTGATGGGATGAGTTAGGTTGGTGGGATGAGGAGGGTTGGTTGTGATGGGATGAGTTAGGAGTACATCATCATGACACTCAAATTAGGCTGAACATGCAGTGATGTAATCCATTTGCTGCTGTGATGGACTGGGTCTGGGACCAAGACTAAGGCAGAGTACCCTTTGGACTTGTGCTTGTGAGAGGCCTGAGCACTGGCCCCTCCACCCCAACTTACACTGGTTGTATGCTGGTGGTGCCACTAGACTAGCCAAGGATGTTGCTGTTTTGACATTCAGTGATGTTACAGATGTAGCAGGCTCCTCTGGGAATGCACAGACAGAAGCCATCAAGATAAGAGTGTGTAAATAGATAATCTTATCACCACCACAATATTTGTGGGCACAGTTGTGATATCAAAGCCTTTGTACTATCAGTTGTGGTTGCAAACACCCCTTCAGATGAGATGTCACTGTCACTCTACAGTACAGGCTGCCCCTAAGCGTTTGTTCCCCGTGCTCTTACCATAGCGCTTCTAACGGGGGAATGAATATAATTACTTGTGGTATACAGATTTAGATTTTTTGCATCTCTGTGTTTGGTACCCCTCTTCAGAGAACAGAGCTATATTGTCTCACACAAACTCTGAAAGACACAACGAGCTCCTCTTAGCTTTTTCCAGCTTCACTGGCAGAGGTTCTATGTAGTTGGAGTCTGGCTCTCCATCATCCTCCTGCAGTTTCTCGACCAAGCAGCCTGGCTGCTATTTCAGCAATGATCTCAACACCTTCAGTCTCCATTTCTCCTGGAGCCAAAACCCACTCTGCTGCACTGAATCAGCTGTTCCATCTTCCACTGGCAGATGTTCAATAGCTGATGCAGTTGCAGTCATCTAAGCTTCCTCTGCAGCCTCTGCATTCCGCTTTTCGTCAACGGTTAGCTGAGTCTTTTTGCTCGAACCTTGTGCCTCTGTCAGGTCCCCGGATAACAATACACAACCAAAATTGTTTTCCCTTGATCAGGTCAATCTATTCGATACGGAATGTTTTTCAATCGGTATCAATGTATGACTTACAATCAGCATCACCTCCGATAGAGCATCATCCTGTAACATATTGTAGCTATCATATGCTCCAAGATCCGATTACGGGTCTGATCCAGGATGTTACATATGCTGTACAGATTGTTACTACATGTTTTTACAGTTCTTCCACGTACAATTCACATGCAATACACATTTAAACAATACAACATGTTTGTCCAATTGTGGTCATAAACCAATGTTTTGTGGCTTGTTATCACACGCTCAAGCCTCCTGACTCACTCCCTTTTAGTGAATCTACAAGATTCATCACACTTAGGTTCTGGGTTGATAAATGTGCTTTGTTGCGTGAAGTTCTCTTGAAGGAACATTATTCAGCATGTGTTGAATTGCTGAAGAAGACATGTACACATTCCGTAAACCATCTCCACACCTGACAAGTGACATACACGTTCAATATGCTCATTTATATAACCTCTTATCCTTATTAGGAGAATTTGAATCGCATAAGTAGCGGACATGCTGCAGCACTGCAAAATGATTGGAGATGTCTCAACTTGGAGCAATATGATTGCTGTAAATATTCTATGTCCTGACACTGGAGTAAAATGACTCGCATCTGTAAGAATAACCGTATTTAAAACAACTCACACACACATACACACACACCTTTCTGCTGAGAAAGCTGAGCATGGTCCAAATTCACTCATATTATCTACCAGATGAAGCAAATAATGGATCTTAGGCTTATTCATTAACTCAGGAAAGCATCTCCTAACAGCACAAACAAAATTCTGGCAAATATCCTTCCATTGGCCGGATATTGTGGCTGAAAAAAAATTGCAGCATGCAATTTTAAATGCCTGCAAGTAGCAAGGAAACAATTAAATAAGACACTGTCACACAACATGTACACACCTTTGAAAAATTCAACAGAACCTCTATTTCAGCAGGGTTAAGGTCTGAACCCAAAATAAAGTGTCGGCCCACAAATGACTTATAATACTGGCACACATTTCCATAAATGGTATGGTTAAATCCAGAAGTGGAGAATGCAGATATTCTGGCAAGTATCTCTTTTTTCTGTTGTTTGGATAGCTTAGGGAAAAATATGTTTAACAGGTACTTGCAACAGCCCAGTACCAAAGTGTGTAGTACCTCCACGGGTATACACCTATTGCATACCAAATATAAATCATTATTATTTTTTGATTGCTTTGCTATTAACATACCTGTAAAGATCCATCCCCAAATTTTCTAAAAAAGGGTTATGCAGGTCTCTCAGGCCATACATACTTTGTAACTTCTTTTTACCACTCTTTGTTGACTGAAGCAAATCATCTTGATTTGTTACAGGCTACAGTCAAGGGTCCTTTCTTGGCATATTTGATGAGGTGCGATGTCTTTGTCCACCTGCAGGGTAATTACAAGAATCAAAATTTAGGACTTTTTTCCCCCCAAATATTCTCACGTCACACATCCAGCAGTATTTGGTTGCAGTACTGCCAAGGTGGTTTACAAGCTCTGATGCCTGAGGATTATCACAAATAATGAGCATCAATGGACAAAACACCAGAACATTCTCTTGGTAATATGCATCGAACACCTCTATACCATAATTTTCAAGTTGTAGTAATGATCTTGATATTGCTTCACCCATTTGCAACACTGTGATTTTGTTTGAGGAGCAAATAAAGTGAATGTTTGAGTGTTTAGTATTTTCATGCCTAGGCATTCCAGCCAACAAAAGGAACCAACTGTCAAATTTGTTCCACTTTTTACTTTTGTTGCCACTGGTGTCGTCCGAGAAAAGAATTAATGGTAAAATTACAACTTTTCGTCCACTGCTTTTGACTTTGCAGGGATGGTGGTGCCAAGTACTGCAACTAGTCCTTATATAAGGGAAAAATTAGTACAGATTGTGTTGCTAACATATATGCAAGGCACATTACCTGATTCTCAAACCTTTGAGAGGAAATGTGCTAGAATTCAATTTCACAACACAATTCGGTGCACTATCAAGCCCTTGGATGTTGCATAGTGGAGTGTCCATGCTGCTGTGCAAGATATAGTCACCATCACAGAGGCTGATGTCAGCACCTTCCACCACATGATTGAATTGATCTGCACTAAGCAGGACATCAACTTGCACAATTATGTCTGGTTGTTGTTCCTAAACAGATAAACAAAATAAGTTATTTTTAAAAGGTAAAGCAATGCAAATACCTTTGTGTAAAACTTTGTAACCAAACCTTTAAAATCCTTCCTAGTTCAGGGTGGTTAAATAAAACACAGTCATGCAAAAAGATGGAGGCTCCATTAGACAGAGTTGCCATAGGGGCATAAAAGCGAGTGTCAGGGTGCCACCGTCTTCCATGGAATAACTCTCTGCAAGTATGCACATGTTATGTGCATATGTAAGAATTAAAGGCAGCCAGTTACGTATAACATCCATCTGTATGTACAGGATATCGAACCACTATAGATGATATTGAAGTATTCCCTAAACATTGAGCTATAATTCCTGCAATTGGAATCATGTAATAAGGAATCCCTGCTGATGTAGTACACTGGGCTGGGGACAAAAAGTATTAGTATGTTTGTACTGTACACTTCACTGACTTACAACAATAGGAGAATACAACCCTGGCAATTTGAATTTCTTAAGCTGACTTAAGCTGAATCTTTGCAACCACTTGCTTTAGGGATAGTACATAGACAAAATGGGACTCTCCCTGATGAGTATTAAGCCAGCACATCACATGTAATGTAAGGCGGGTTGTAGGCTGTGAAGAAGGAAGTACAACAAAGCAAATGTCTTGTTTGGGAATGGATAGTAATTATCGGATCAAAGGCTGGGTTGCTCCTCCAAAATCGCATCATCTATATCTAAGTTACAGACAATAGAAAAATTCCTTGCCCAATATCAGCCCAATTTGCTCTTCTGCTTCAATGCCACTGTTAAAATCACCATCTGCATAACACGTATAGACCAATATATTGCATTGGCAACCTGATATAAGTATTGCATAGCGTACCAAGCTGTATCAGAGACTCTAAGTCATCATGGGTATCCAAAACACTGCCAGTCTCAAAAGATGTCGTCACCTGATCTTGAAGCAAGGTCGCTGTCGTCTTCTTCAGATTCAGATAATGTAATCGAGACTTCGTCATTTTTGTCCTCCTATTAATAAAGTACAAGTCTAGAACATACACATTCTTGAAAACACATTTTGTACCTCCACGCCAAAAGCTACATGCGTAGACAAGCTTTCGGCAAACTTGTGCCCAGCACTGTCGCAATGTCTTTTGAAATTGTATGAGCGAGTAAACTCTTCATTGCAAACAATGCAGTGATAGCTTTCTACACAAAACAGTAAAGTGCCAAAATCACATGTGGCTAGAGCTCTTACCCGTCCTGTCACAAACGTATGTTTTGCCCCCACGACCTCTCTTGCGGATTGATGCACGATTCATTTCCGTCTTTGCCACGTGGTGTTCGTTGATCAAATTCATTTGCATTCGGACTGGACAATGGCAACCACCTTTTCTAGCCTCAACCATAGGCAATTGACAAATATGCCCGAGAGGACAATGCGCGAGAGGTAAGAGGGTAGTATAGTTTCTCATTGCTCACCTATTGTAATTTGTATGTGCATGATGCTATGATTAGGTCACCTCTGCACAACCGAGCATTAGAAGCATCCGCTCTGCCTGCGATCTGTAGCATGCAACATCACAAAGTACAACCTCAGCGGTGATAGCTTCTTCATCACATAGCTCCCTTCCATCTACCTCAAATACCGCCAGTTCAAGGTCTATTAGTTTGCAGCAGATAATGAATGAAATGAAGATATTGAAGGAGGAGTGTAAAAATATGTACTGCTTAATGGAAGATAAGTACAATAAGCTGTGCGACAGCTACACCAAGCTCTCTGGACAAATCGCAAAAATAGCAGAGCAGTCATTCCAAATTGAAAGCAGTCCATTCAAGGTATGTAAATACATTCACAACTGCTTTGTTACCAGTACAACTGATTTTTAAAAAAAGTAGGATGATCTGACCAGAGAGATGGGCATTTTGTTTTGTACTTCTCTTCCAAGAAGTGTTATGCAAAAGGCCTTAATGGTAAGAATGACTACAAACAAATATATATATTATACTTGTACTTCATTCATAAATAGGATGTTGTCATCAAAGTCCTTGGTCCGAGATCAACTGTCACACAGTGGAAAAAGGGAGTAATTTTCTGTCAAAAACGCCTTGCAGATTTGCGTGCAGAAGAGAGACGTAGGGTACTGTTGCATGCATGCTTTTTGTCTACAAAATTATTCCTTATTTGTGGTTAAGCCGTGTGAGATGTATGCATCCATGAGCACATTACAATTTGTTGAAAAATTTGCTTCACTGCTTAAGGTTGAGGGTGAGGAACATCTGGCAAAGTACCGTGTAAATCTAGATATTTTGGTGAGTGCATGGGCAGAAATGCTCAATGGTTATGTCATTATTGTCTACTCTGTAGCGCAAGTTCATAAAAACAGTGCCACAACCAAAGGAAAAAACTTACTTGCAGTTTGCAAAGTGGCTTAAAGTTACATATGGAGAGTCTAGTACATTATATGGCCCTGCTGTCTAACATGTCTGTAGACTATAGGCATCTATATGCACCTGCCCGGGGAACCACCTGTCAGGTCCCAGGATTTACATAATGATGTTGAATGTAACAAATGGAGGTAGGTTTAGATTGCTTTGGGGAATACTGTGGTCCAAACGCTACTACTACAATTCATGGCTTTTTATTTTTTTTAATGTTTTTTATGAGATGGGTGGATATTGACATCAAGTTTGTCTTCGATGAGTTGCCAACCTTAAACTTAACTGGCCTTTGGCCCTGGCCACCATAATTACCGCCTTGACAACGCAGTGAGTTTCTCACTGCTTAATTAAACAGCTTCAATGTAGTTTGGCCCTTAGCGTCCCCTGTCGGGCTATGCCCAACAAGTTTTGATGCTGTTCAATGCTCCCTCAAGGTAGGATGATGGCGGATGGGCTGAATGAACTTAACAGCAGTAGCCAGGGTAGTATTGATGGTAGGGCATGCAAGGGGGGAGGGGGGGGGGGGGGGGGGGGCAAAATTTAAATGTTCTGGATCAGTTTGTTACCAACAGTGAATTTACATTAACATAAATTCTTCTGTTGTTTTTTCCTGGGAAGCAAATTGTTAATAACCTCTTTTCATGTCATATGCACACGTGCCATACTCGTGTAGTACTGAAATGTGAAGTTCACAACTCGAGGCTCTCGAGCCCGCGCTAGATCAATTACTTCAAGAGTGAGTATTATATCATTATGCTGATCTCGGCTGGTAGGACCTAGGCCCTGCCGTAGCTATGCCACTGCATGTCAACAGCCTTTTCTACACGCTTGTTGAAGAACCTCATTGCCGTTTATAATTGTGAATATCTAAACGACATTTGTTATGACGCTTCTGCAACGCGCATGCGTAACAATGGACCGAAAGTAATTGTTATATTATATGGGACAGTTCACGCGAAAATGATAACTCGCATTTATATATAAAATGTTATTTTTAAAATGCTTCTCGTTTGAATCGCTATAACTTCCGAACGGTTAAGGCTATCAACATCCTATTTTCAACACTTCATACCACACCATTTCTCTATGGCAAAATATGTTTTGGGGTCTTGCACTTGTTCCTTGCCAGTATTGCAAGGTTCGATACCCCACCGGGTTCAAACCCGCCCTAACTTTCTGTAGGAGTAATCAAATCGCTTCAAATTTGGTTTGTAGGTGGAGAGGTCCTATATCTATCTATTTGTTCTGTTCGTTAATTTATTATGCAATCCGTTACTGAGATACAGTTGAACAAACTACGTGCACATTTTCGCGCTCGTTTCGCGCCAATGATTTGGGCAAATTGCGCTCCGCTCAATGTATGGGGAGGCGGGGATTATTACATTGGCGCGAATCAAGCGGGAAAACGAGCACGTAGTTTATTCAACTGTATCTCCGTAACAGATGGCATAAAAATTAACGAACAGAACAAATCGATAGGTATAGGACCTCTCTACCTACATACCGAATTTGAAGCGATTTCATTACTCCTACAGAAAGTTATGGCGGGTTTGAACCCGGTGGGGTATCGAACGTTGCAATACTGGCAAGGAGCAAGTGCAAGATCCCAAAACGTATTTTACCATAGAGAAATGGTGTGGTATGAAGTGTTGAAAATAGGATGTTGATAGTGTTTACCGTTCGGAAGATATAACGAGAAGCATTTATATAACATTTTATATATAAATGCGAGTTATCATTTTCGCGTGAACTGTCCCATATTATAAGAATTGTTCTACAAATGATATTTAGTATATTACATGAAGAAACTCTTTTTTTCATATAGATAAAATTTGTTGTCGTAGAAGAACGTAAATAATTTTTATTAATAATTAGTTGTGTTTATGTTTCAATAAATCTTTGCTAAAGAATACAATTGTAACGGTGAAAGTAGAATATATTCCCGGCCGGAGTTACGGATCGATGTTCGAAATTTCTGGCAATGTGATGCATCAAACTTTGAATAAAAATATTTAATTATTCATTTTGCTCTAAAGAAATCAGCCCCCCCCCCCCCCCCACACACACACACACAAACACACACGTTTTAATATCGTACCATGGGCCCAGTGCTTTGGTGAATACAGTGATATTATTCTTTGCCACATGTTATGGGACACGATGCATATACAAAGACAAATCCAATGGGGGTACAATGCATGTACACTGAGGACCAATTCAAGGACCAGGTCCTTCGCTCATTAGCCGTGCGGAAGCTATAGCGAGTAAACATGATGCATTTTTATATCAGTAACTAATGCATAATAACATTATTAGACATGTATATGACCTTAATAAATAATACATCTACACGGTCGAACAAGCGTCATTGCAAGGCAGTGGAACTGCGCGCAGATCATTATGCACAAGCATAGCGACCAGGTTCAATGACGTCATGGGGTGGGGGAGGAGGCAGGCACATTGTGGATGAGTTCCACCCGTGCAAACCCTCCATTGTTATCCACTGGTGCACATAGACATTCGCACACTGCAAATGGTTTGGAGGGACATGTCTCTCCGCAAGGCCTGAAAGCCAGATTTTAAACATTTCATGGGAAAATTCGAGACTCTTGGGGTAAGGTCGATGCTCTTTGTTCTCTCCAACTACCTCTGTATGGAGCACAACTTGTCCTCTGAACAAAACCTCACTTCGAGCAATGACAGCCATTTGACTTGCATACCATGTTTGCGTGTCAAATGTTGAGTCGTACGGAAGAATACGGTGGACTGCATTATAATGGAAGGCATTGAAGATAGCATCAAACCACACACAGGCTATATAGTCCTCCTCACGAGAGCACTGCCTGTCACGGTGAACGTTGCGTACCATTTGAAGAAAGTTGTTATCATTGATCAAGTCAACAGCTGCAATTGCCGGTTCGACGGAGCGCAAAAATGCTTCGAACTTCCTCCAAGGGTTCGAATTTTTTAAATCAATCAGAACAACGTCGTCGTCCATGAATATGTAGTAAAGATAAATTTTATTTCTGTTCATTGCAGCTTCAAAAAGGAAATTTCTTCCTGTTGTCCAGGTGGTAGTAGAATTCAGAAAGTACTGGATATGGCGAAGGGGAGGATTGTCACACGCTTCCTTATAGGACAAAACTATAACCTCAAACCCTAGACTGCCGTTTCCCAGAACGTCGTTAGACTGAAGATACGGGGGTAGGCACTTCTCCGCTTGGACGAGATACAGGATAGGTAATGTAATATAAGCGGGGGAGGTGGGCGTAAGGAGTGGGATGGCATTCGTGGATACACTGGCAAGAGACCGAGACGAGCTACCTTCAGGTATAAATTCTCTATCGGGAATATTTAGCTCGCGGCCGTTTGGAGATTTAGCGTTGTAAATGGAGATGGTTGGTGTGCTCCGCCCTGACGAAAACGAATAGATGAACGCGATTGTGACTATCACTGAGAGGTACAGCACAGCAAAAGCAAACCGCTTGAATTTCATGCCGACTGGGCCACGCTTCAATAAACACGTCCAACTTGCTTAGAGTCAACAAAATTTTGAGAGTGGGAGTGGCAAGATTGAACCAGGCCCACTAATTAAATGGCCCGCGCACGCGCCACTGTGAAGAGCACCCGGTCTTCGAGTCCCGCCCCCGTGTAAAAAATCACAACTGTACTGACATCTCAAAACGTCTTTTATGTATGAAATCTGGTACTGTACCGAATAAGCCCCAAATTCTATCATATACGCATGAACGGTTCTGGCATTACAGCGCTTTATTGATGAAATTCCAGGGTCTATCTGCCTGTTCCATGTCCCTGAACAACACGTCCATAGGCACATGTACAAATTTCAAAGACGTTTGTACGGATCCGTAATAGTTGTGGTAAAATCGCACTTAGATTATGTTAGCCAGATCATCAACTGGACAGGTCTCTGATACAATAGGACACTCCTAGCCCTAGTTTTTTAAGGCTCCTGAGTCACTTTTAGGAATTAAGGTGCTGAATGTCACCATTATTAATTCTCACAATGATCTACCGTACATACGGGCGCGATACAGGCCTAGTTATTTATAAGGTGTACGCTTGGCTTGACTCACTCGGGTATGTTATGGCATGCAAAGCTGCACAGGAACGATCAAGAAAAGCAGCAGTCGCTGTTGATAGACTATTTTAGTGTTTGAGGATCGAGGGAAATAGGCTTACATTGGTTACCCATACATCAATTACGGATTTCTCAAGTTAGACTCACCAGACCATCGCTAGGTTAAGAAGGACACATTAGGCTTTATATTATTATGAGGCCTATACTGTTAACGAGAAGTATTTGTTGCATTACGTTTTGAACGTACTGTGTATAGGCGTAGTTTTTCTAATCAAACGGAAAGCTCGATCTTCCCGTTATTCTATAGTACAGTCAGTGAGCTGGACAACGAGCAGGACGGACAATAAGGCCACTCCAATAAGATTCCTTGTTTCCCATTTCAATAGGACATACAAACATAGATACTTTTGTAAACAAACTAATTAATACGTTTTAAAGGAGGAGACGCCACGTAAATAGTGGCGCAGGCCGTGCTCAAACTCCCGTATAAAAGGTGCTTGGATCCAACCGGAAATCACCTGAGCTCAACATCCTCAGAGTGGCGTAGTTTTGTAAGCTGTTAGGATTCTCACCCACACTTGCTGGCTACATCGTTTTTACGTTGTTAAGACGGGCAGATCAAGTACTTTTTAGTACTCTATCGCGCGCGTTTATTTGTTCTCGAAACAGACTCGCTTTCAGTTTATACTGGAGAGTGTATTGATAACTGTTACAAGCTCTGCGAGGTATTGCGTGAGTTTCAAGGGGTGAGCGTGGCTGCATGAGCATTTGCGTGAGCAAAACAAAATATGAGCATTTGCGTGAGCGCAAACAAAACAATAAAATGGAGAAAACTTTTGAAAGCCCTGATTCCAGCTGTCTCATTTACTGGAAATCAAAAACCACATCTCCACGTGCTGTAATTTTTAGCAGGAGGTTTTCTGTGAAATATGTCTTCCGAACCTAGCGCCGTTCCTAGAATAAAGGTAAGGTTATGTTGTCAGGCACACGATTCAGCAAAACGAATTAGTCAAATCAGTAACACAGGTAATATAGAGCAATGCAATTAGTAAACAAGCCAGTACTGTACATATATAGACATACACAAGCCAGAATCAGCCACGTTCCTACTCATCTGTAGTTCAATTGTACCAGTGATCACCCACATTCCTACACACTCATTTATGCAAGGTTGTGGTTGAATGTACCACTGGGTGCCTGCCTGCGACCTTTGTGGCTGACCTAAGACAAGTCGTAGACCATCACAACGCAGGAGGGGTGGATAATGTATGCATAGAAATAACATGCCAAGATACCTGTCAAGTGCCAGCCACCAACTCCAGTTGTACAGGGCTCCAAGATATGTTACAAATGCCAGCCAGTTCAGAAACTTGTACAGTGCAGTGCCCACGAGGTAAATTGCTTAGTTGTCATAGCAACAATACCCCATTTATACACTTTTTGGGATTCCTACATCAGGTTACTCAGGGGGAGACCCACCAGTGCTGAATGGCACTCCAAATGAACCTTGTTGTCCACACTGCCTGTTTGGGCCTTGCATAATCCGTTGGCCACCAGTGTTCCTCACTGGGAGAGCTGTCCCATCCTTGGCCAATGACAGAAAGCGGTACAAACTTTACCAGCAATTCTGGAAGCTTTTGAAAGACCTGGGGTTGTGGGACCACCCAACATACCTGGCGAGGAAGGGATTGGTGACGCACCCATTGGACAGAAGAGAGATAATACCAAAATGTGTACAAAATGTGAATGATCCAACCTTCGTATTAGAAAGTGTACTTATAATCTCTTTGCTACATAGGAAATCAGAAGCAGGTATCCAAATCCAGTGGGCATTCTTTACACTAACTACAGATCATCATTTTTGTAACAAGTTATTTAGTATTGTATGTGTTGCTGACCAGTACCTCTGACTCATGAATGTGTGCGTATTCATATTGCTGCCTGTTCATTTGATTATCCCATTATGCACAGATAGCACGAGGGGGCATTCATCCATGCTATGGGAAAGTTGTGGAAATGAATGAACTGAATGGTTTCCAATACTGTTTTAGCTGAAATAGCTCAATCAATATAGAAAACATGTACATTTGCTTTCCTACAGTATTTCATGCAGATGAGAGATATGACTTTGCCAAGCCTTATCAATCCCATGTTTAGGCTTACAAAAGGCATCACTAGTAGCCTCCAGTCCATTCAAGACACACATTCACCAAGTTCTAAGTGTCTATGTGCAGGCTTCGGGGTTGTCCTCAGGCAGGTCATGGATCACCACAACGTGGAAGGATGTACATGTAGTTTAGTAGTCACACAAGTCCATCAAGTGCCAGCTGCAGCCACGATTCAAGATCTGCAAGGAAAATGAGACGAAATTGAATTGCTTTCATAATATACATACATCATTGGCTGTCAGATGCAGATCTGACAAAGTAAATCTGTTGTTCGTATACAGCCTCGGGAGCAAACTGTAGGTCACCTGACACGTTAGCACAAGGAATCTGCACATATGGGTATTTCATTAATGTAAATAAACTGCAGACCATAAATACAAGCATGGAGTTTGCAAGCTTGGGAAAGGTGTCCTCATTAATACACTTCTCATATGCAACCAAATGGTTATTGACATCACCCAGGTCAGTGAATCCAATCAGCTCATCATTGTTTTTGTCTTACACAAGATCTTCCCTAATAAACATTTCAGTGCTACACATTTTTGCCACTCCTTAAGTGTTGACTGTTCAGCTACTCTAACAAGCTGTTCATCACCTTCTAAAGTAAACCCATTTGCAGCCTTGATGACATGTGTGTAATGTACGCTGTGAAGGCAGCTTCAAACAACTGCTCTCTTTCAATGCCTCATACACGCCACTAGAGATGAATCAGATGTAGCACTGCATAGAGTAGGTGTTCATAGCCATGTAAATCACCGTTATTTGCTAAACGAGGAAAAGGATTTGTTACGGTATCAACATCAGCACATACGTAGTTTAGACAGAACGTCAGATCACATTGTGGCCAGCTGTTAATAGCTACCCAGAAAGTAGGAGTAAACCTCAACAGTGATATGCATGATGCACTATAATGAAGCAAGAAAATGATGAAATTGTCAGGCTATATCCTGAAGGATCATTTCAAAGATTGTTTTGGTCCCAACAACTTGATGCATCAAGAGGAAGAAAGCCAGTTCAATGAAGTGGCACCCTTTAATGATGCAAATGGTGTCTCTATTTGCATTACAAGTCCTATATGCTTGTATCTGTTCAAAGCTATGCAAAGCAACGTTTGTATTTTGTAACATGGGCGACATTTGCTAAATGGACTATCTGAATCTAAAAGGGAACTCACAATGAGATGAGTGATAGTTGGTTTATCTAAAGTGCCCGAGTCCTCAAAAGCAAGAGGCATACCTGTACATTTGGGGACAGGGGGAAAAGGTCAATATTACAGAGAGCACATCATGCAGTTACCATGTTTACCCTGATTACTGTAGAACTTTCCATTTCTGTGTGCAACAAGACCGGTATATTTCACATCAGCATTGCCTTGACAGATCTGGGCTGTTTCAAGTGTGTTGATCAAAGACGGCACACCATTCACATCCTGGAGTGGACAGGCATGCTATGTAGAACCTTACGAGAGGTGTAGTTTAGCAGGTTGCAATCAAAGTATACACTCCAGTTAAAAGTGGCTTGAATGTGAATAGTGAATTGCACCCGGCCTGAGTTCAACATTTGCATGATGATATGAAGCTTTACAGATGATGATTACATCAGTATCAGAAGCTGGAGTGATGTCCACCCAACTTCTGGGAAGAGCAGATAACAAATCTCGTTTGAGCCATCGTAGTTTGGTCTGTATGGAAATGTTGTCCAAAGGAATAGACACAGGAAATGGAACACACACTTTATCTAAGGTGCATGATGGGCACTAAGAGGGAAAAATCTTTGCCAGATTCAGGCTTCTTCTTCCACCAGTGCTTTTTCCTACCCATAATACCAAGACCTCTGTGTATTTAAATGAATACATTCACCCAATCTACAACAGTATACCTCCTTCCTTTTCTCGAGGTCAGCGTGAAAAGCTTGACTGAATCCTATACGAGTACAAGATGAATCATCTAATATGTCATACGCGCGAACACATCCAATAATCAATCACAAAATAAGGCATGTTTGCGGCAGTATTACTAGAAAACCAACCATTGTTTTTGGGAAACGAAAAAAGTCCCTCCTGGAGCATTCACTGCTCTCTCAGGATTCATGACTAACATTACAATAACACTTGGGAAGGTACATACACGAAGCATATCTTGTTTTGCACTTTCGTACTATACGAGAGTGTAACTCACGATCCAATGACGATAAAACAAAAGTAAAAAAAAAACCTCCTTGCAAATTCACCTCTCTAAACAGATAAAGCATCATAAACCTTCGGGAGACTACCCGTTTTCGAAAAAAGGTACATAACCCCGCGCGAGTTGTGATAACTATGTACCACTGTACTCCTCAACGGCTTTAGTAAAGTCAATACACTATAAAATCCTTACCTTTGGAAAAGACGATGAAAAATGTCTAGCACACACTGGTAGAACTACGTTCTGGACACTTTACCTGGATTGCCTCAATTGAAAGATGTGACTCTCGCGATCACGGAGTGCGCGCATATAGGCTCTATGGCTCACGTGATGCGCTTCCAATCCCTCTCTAAAGTATGATACAAGGCATGCGGGCGGGTGATTCGTTATTTATTATTCATAATATAAATCAATATTAAACACAAACCACAACCTACTGTACACGTTATATAACGTCTTAATATTAAACTCAAACAGCAAACTACACATTTATTTCTTGACAGGAGAATGATGTGAACATTCGCATTGTGGGTACTGCTCAGGTGAAGTGAATGGCTGATCACAGCCACAATAAACACATACGGGTTCAAAACCAGCTGAATAGTAAAGCTTTTCGATTGTATCTCCACAAGCATGATCCCTGATTTCTACATCATCTCCAAGATGTAAATCTTGAAGTTTGGCCCCACAAGAATAGGAATGGTCATTCAGAAGTTGCTGGAGTTGGTGACATTTTGCTACAGAGAGCTTATATTTTGAGTACACAAGCCTCCACATGTTACACTCTTCACACTGCACCATCAGCTGAGCATTTATCACATGTTGAACACTTGCATAGAATGGAAGACTCTTAACCTGTGCATTGGATGCCCTACCCTTCAGAGATGGTCGATTCTCTTCAGTTGTGTCTTTTCCCAAAACTGTTGAGAAGGGTTGGTAGTGCCCGTAGTCATCTGGTGCAGGGAATGGTAGGTGCTTGATGCTACTAAAAATGTCTCGGGGCAGGCGAACAGGCTCACATAGCTCACAACTGTCTTTTCCACATTTCAGAATATCAAATATGTAGTGACCCATTTGGCAGCAATGTTGAAAGAACCGGGAAATCTTTCAACATTTGCCTTCACATATCTTCCACCTTCCACCAATGTTTCATCAATAGCTATTATTATACTTCAAAATGTGCTAATTTCCTGAGGTTTGGATGATGCATATGTCTGAAATGGCTTTTGTTTCAACTGTAGATGAGAAAAAAATACGATGCAATAATATCTTTACTCGTGAAAGGCAATCTTTGACAGTGTCAATAAACTGCTCATTTTTCTCAGCAATTTTCCTCAGTTGAGTCAGATTATTACACTTAGCTGCTTCTTTATCATATTCTTCTGGCATTTTCTCTCTAGCCAACCCCACACATTGAAGTCCTAAGTTCAGCACTACCGTGACTCTTTCAACTGGATTACGCCAGGAATGATAAGGTGCTGTTCGCCCAGCACAAGAAAATCAAGATCAAGTTTTAGAAAGAGACAAACTAAAGAGATTGCACAGATACATATGTCAAGCGATGGTCTAGCTTGGTCCCTCATCCGAATACAAAAATAGTACTGCCTTAGAAAATGACGATGACTGAAGGACATTGTAAAAGCTCACATGCATGCCTTAATGGGGATGATGGCTCAAAGACCGTGTCTTTTAGTGAAACATTAACCTGTCCATGATACCATGACCCAGATATTTCTTCATTTCGCGCGGAAACGGACCCAAGTTAAACCTGGGGAATAAGGGCAATAATAAGATTGGAAAGCTATTAACTGCGCGTTTGATATCAACAGCAGCATCCATCATCGGGTCTGCGCAGATCACATAGCCTCTAGTGTCATTATGTTGGACCATGACGCAATCTGATGATTCTGATGTAATTAAAGCTGCTCGGCAGTAGTCCTTACAGACTTGCGGAATAGCGTTGGTGAAATGGATTGTCGTGAACTGCATCAGGTGCTTCTCTTCAGCATAATTTCTAAACCGCCTCTCTACTTCATTCCATGTACCATGTATCGCAATTCATGCGGCACTTCATGTGAAGTTCTTCCGTACTTCAATGAGAGCTTTATATGTTTGGCAATGTTCTTTCAGCTCATTGAGTGACAACTCTTGGCATAATACTTTTTTTTTTCAGTGCACCATCTTAAAAGGCAGAATCTAGATGGTGTAGGGGAACAAAGTGATTTTACTTCATGGGATGGAATAGATTTTCTTTTTCGGATTTTTTAGCTCTCCATTTTCAACATGTTCATCACATTCACAGCCAACTCCCAAACATTTCTGGGAAAGCCGCTTGACAGAACAACTGAACAATTTTTCCTCGACATGCATGCCCTATAGATTTAATGTACATGTGCATGCATTACAATTGATTTTAAAAACTGCCATGGTACTCTTGGGTAGGGTGTGGTTATTTAACTCAATCATGTCCTTTGTTATGTAAGAATGAGTACTGACACGCGCTGTAAAGAGGCTCCAAGTTTACATGCTGGCATCGTGTAAACATACATAGGATAACAGCTTTTACAAACACACAGAACAAGAGCTCTGTTACGTGTACATGTTGGCATTGTGTAAACATACGTATACGTGGGACTACTTGTAGTAACAGCTGTTGCATTCACATGCCAACAGACGTTCCAGCTGCCATGGTTACTGCTCTACATGTCTAAACTTACAGAAGGTAACAGAGATTGGCTGCTGTGAATTTGGGGCTCTCCAATATGTCCTTATTATCAATGACATATAATCTCGAATGTCAATAAATAAGACATCACAACAATGATATTTAAATTTACGTAAAATGGCGCGCGGTCGGAAGAGTTTTAAACCAGTAAGCGTGACCAACCCCCTCCGTTGCTCATGGCGCCTATCCCGTCACTCGCAAGTGTCTCAGGTAAGTAGGAAACTTATTCTTCTACACTAGAATCAAAAGATGCCCTGAAGCGACACCAACAGGGCCACCTTTTCAAGAAGGATCCCGACATATCAGAAGAATTGATTCACCAGACGGGTTTCACAGCATCACAATATGTAACTCAGTTTTAGACACGGCTAGAAGGAACCGTTGCACTACCTGCACCGTTGCACTACCTGCACCAGCAAATAAACTCACTAAAAGCAGCTGCACGGAAACAAGACAAGCACCATGCAGCCTCACCAGCGTACACCGAGCATTCGGAGCCATCTCAGGTTTCGTCTTCACCCATAAGCTCAATGGCCCTAGCTCGAGCAAGA
Source organism: Ephydatia muelleri (assembly GCA_013339895.1). Classification (NCBI taxonomy): domain Eukaryota; kingdom Metazoa; phylum Porifera; class Demospongiae; order Spongillida; family Spongillidae; genus Ephydatia; species Ephydatia muelleri. Next base: position 2,478,761 of record JABACO010000016.1, on the reverse strand, counting down.
ATTATCACAAGATCCTAGTTCCTCACGAGAATCTGTCAGTCCATGCAACCCTCAGCTCATACTAGTAACCTTCATTGGTAAGGATCCATCAATGGCTTCAATGCATTCACACCCTGGCACCTAGTTCGTTACCAATCGAAACACGGGGAAACACGGGCCTCATCAACGTTGCCGTTGCATGTGTGGAGCTCATCTGCACTGTGCCTACCTCCTTCTCCACCGCACAATGTCATCGAACCTGGTCGCTATGCTTGTGCATAGTGTTCTGTTCAGTTTCACTTATGTAGCTTCTTAACTGCCTGTTTTGAAATAGGAAAGTAAGATGCACGTATGTGCATCCCAATGGCCTCTATGCATTTTAGCAACAATGTTTGAATGTACCGACTACTCAGAACATTATCTAATATGCAGATATAAATTTAAAAACAATACATGAGAGTTCATTGCTGTGTAAAAAGCAATGTAGAACCAATGACCCTATACTAATGCTAGCCAATCTTCAATAAGGTACAGTATGTCTATTACATTGTAGGTACCAAGCATTTTATGAAAGCACCTTGATCATACCTAAACCTCAGACATGAATAGAGAATAGAGTGAATTAACCATATCCACGTTCCCAGGAGATGGCTTTCAGGTTTTGCAGAGAAACATGTCCCTTCAAACCTTTTGTTTTGCAGTGTGCCAATGTCTACGTGCACCAGTAGAAACCAATGGGGTGGAGCTAGTCCACTCTGTGCCTGCTTCCTCCCCCTACCACACGATGTCATTGAACCTGATCGTGTATCATGTTCTAGGGAATTTCACACATGTGGGCATTTGGCATTGCAGGAGTGACTCTGTTTCCTTGCTTTTTTACATACCTAAAAGTTGTCATCAACTTGCTAAAGTGTGAATTCAGGACTCCCTGCTGACATATTCACTACTTTACTCAATAACCTGGGGCAATTCCAAGCGAGTAGTTCTGAGGGTCCTTGCATTTGGGCTCAACCCACGGACCAAATTAAAAGCACTGCATGGTTCCACAATGCGAGGCATGCGATGAGGCCTCTCGCCAAACCCAGGTTGAACAGGACCAGTGCAACTGATCAAATGCAGCTGGATTTCCAAGGGACCATGCAGTTTGGAAACAACATTTGCTGGTTTGGTTTTGCATCCAACATGTCCAAAGCCATGGGCAACCTCTACTTAATTGGGCAGAGACATTAGCTCGCCTACAACACTCCATAAACATGTCAGGAGTGTAGTATGGCACCTCTGGTTGCAGATTCTGGCATGATGACTTAAGGGATCCAAGGAGAGGATCGGGAAAAAAATTCCAGCAGAGGTCCTGGGCCTAGTCCATACCCATGACGGTAAAGGCGTGGCGAAGGGAGCATTGAAAGCCAGGCTGCAGCATTGGAGAAGAAACTGCCTGACAGTAAGTGGGCTCTGTCAGATAAGGGTGAATGGGTAAATATAAGCTTAAATTGGTGATCTTCAATCTTACTAGACAGGTACTAGTAGTCATACCCAGATCGAAGTTACACAGCTGCAGGTAATTTATAGCTGCATGTGTAACTTTGAGTCTGGGAACTAGATAGAACATGCTGATGGTGGTGAGGATACAATCTGGCTCCTTGAAACTAATCACATTGGCAGGTGAAATGAATGCATTGAATAGATTAACTGATATGAGCAGTTGGGGCATAGACACTGAACACTGCTCAAATTTGGAAATGTAGGCAGCTGCAGTGTGTGCAAGGCTGTGGACCATAGACCAAGGTCATTAGTGCTCTGTCTGAGTTGGGTCTGTTGCCAAGCTTTTCCATCTGCTGCAGTGTACCACTGTTCAAGCTTTGTTGCTTCCTCCAGATGGTCATCACATCATTTGAAGTGTTCAGTAACATCGTCCCGTCTTGTGGTATCTTTCTAATCTGTTGGTCATGTGCTGCCCTCTCCAGCCACAGCCGTCACTATAAGCCTGTCTCGATAGAGTTCCTTTGTGACCTGTGGATACCGGGTCAATTTAGTGATCTATGGCACAGGGCATTGTCCCTGGCCTCAAGCACTCATGGACAAAATCACATCAATGTTGTCTGAATAACAAGTGCATGCATCAGCGATTTCTCTTGCTCTGGAAGGCTTGTATAACAAAGCCTGCCAGGCTTTGTTATCACCTAGGCTCACACCCAGTAGTGAGGAGACATGGAGGCTTAGTGTCCAGCACCCAAAGAGGTAGTGCCCAATCCCAGAAGACATAGACACCTCAGTCTCCAGCTACCATGTCAATATTGAGATCTTTCGCAAAGCTAGGTCTCCTGACTTTGTATGCATAGATGCAGCTGAGGTGTCTTTGCAGACACCTATTTTGCACTCACTCAGAGCCGTTGTCAATCTCCTGGCGACAAGGTTAAACTCCCACCGAAGTCCCTGCATATTTGGCTGGAGGCTACCTCACAGCTCTGAATAGGTTCAAACCTGGGGGCTCTAGTGATGTTGCCTTTCTGTGAGGAATGTCTTGACTTTGCTTCAAAGGTTGGGTCCACCTCTGGGCCTCCATGTAAACATTGCTAAGTGTTAGGTGCTCCATTACAGCTCTTTATATGTTTTCCCGCAGGCATTAAAAAGTCATGCAAACCCAACCTAGACATCCTGGCTCTCCCATTTGAGATGCTGACCAATTCATTTGTTGCAAATAGTCTGAAGCTCAGTGCCTCTTTGAGGCTAGAAGAGGTTGGGTTGGTTGACTCAGCCTTAGTAAGGGAAGTTTGGGTCTTCATTCACATATAGCCTCTATTTGTGCCTCTGCATGGGTTTGGTGCCCAGTCCAATTGCCACTTTTGTTCTGCAGCGGCAGATTTTAATTCTGCTGTACAACCAGATGAGGCACTGCAGATTGAGACTCTTCTCTTGTCCGTATACAGCCCTTTAAATGAAGCTCTCCAGCAAACTGGACAGACATGTGTTCAATTTGCTTGTGGATAGTTCATTTACCGCTGACAGAACACGGTTGCTTTCTGTTGCATCTGGCTATGTCTCCTGGTTATCCCCAGTTGCCATAAAGTGGTGGCTGGGTTTGAACACATTGTGGGGTTTCTGATGTGCAAAAATTATTATTTTTAATGCACAATACATTACTACACAGCAGCAACAACAACAACAACAAATGCACAAACAAATAAACAAACAAAAACACAATAAACTTTGCAGAAGGGGTAACACAATCTCCAGAAAGTACCAGAAGGACCCTAACTTGGTTTGAGTCCTTATGCTAGATGGGGTGTACTGAAAACCCCACCAGATTACAAGACATCCCACGCATGCTTGAACAAATTTCATGCATAGTCACCTGCATTACAAGCACAGCACCATCACAGCCAGGTTCATCCTCAGTTTGAAAGTCTTGGTGTGTCCTTTTGGGCAGCAGCTGGTAGTTCAATGAGTGCCTCCAACAGAATTCAAGCATGACATCATGACCCAGCCCAGTGGTAGATTACAGTTTGTATGCAAGGATGGCTGCAAGCAAATTGTGGGCCTTCATGTTTGGATACCAACAAAATGGAATAGCAGTGCATGAATATCCCTAATTCTCTACACACACACACACACACACACACACACACACACACACACACACACATACACACACATACACACACACATACACACACACACACACACACACACACAATCCAGCCTTCATGTGGGCATGGTCTACAGCAGTGTCCCACTTAGAAGATAGCCTCACATTCCGGAGCAGCACATTCATAGTACTCATGTGCCACTAACAAGGGAATAATCTCCTCATTTCAGCTATTGATTTTCTTTTGAAATATATCTTACCCAAAAATGATAAGCAATATCAACCTGGATCTCTGTACTTGAGGCATGTCCTTGGCCCCTCCCCATTCTGGACGTCAATTAGTGTTTGCCAATGGAGCTCCATGCGCCACACTAGAAAACTAAATTCCTGGTGTGGTTGCACTACAGGAACATCGCCTAGGACTCATCTGACACATCTGTGCTTGAGGCATGTCCTTAGCCCCTCCCATTTTTGGACAGTGCCTATGTCACTGGGGGTTATATTGGCAACTCCATGCCCCACACCACATTGCTGGTGAGGCTGTACTACAGGAACATCACCTGGCCTAGGACCCAGGAATAAATAAGTGCATGCACATGCCATTATTTACCTCAGTGTACTTTTTGTACCTGTAAATCAATCAATCAATCAAAAAACGAATCAATTAGAATATTGTTCATACTAGTCACTCGTCTTATGTGCAAACATATTAGCAACATCTTCCATATCAATATTAGCATCATAATGGATATGTAATAGAGCTAATGCAGTTAGTCTCTCTTCTGTCATGCAGTGTCTCATGTAGTTGTCCAGCCTCTTAATCACACTGGTTGAACACTCACAAGATGTGACAGGAAGTGTGCAAGCAATCTTGAGCAGAGTATAGATGTTAGAAAAAAGCAATGGCGCTGCATAACTTCATGCATGACTGTGACTGTCGATTGTGGTTGTTCAATACTCTTAATAAATGCCTCACTTGATTGAACAGACTGATGGTTGATGGTGATACAGCATTGACAAATAGGGGACTTGTTTGTCAGATTTGCAATACCATAGACGAAGAGGTTATTAACAAGGACACCATACTTGTCACGGTCTGTAATGAAAATAGCACCGGGAAGACAAAATTCTCCATCAAAAAGAGGACTATAGATTAATCCAGGCAGTTCGTCTAACCAGTTTAATTTAAAACGTTGTTTACACCCTCCCATATATTCTTCAGGAAAATTGTAATCTCTAGAAGGTACAGAATGATACTTCAGCAAATGATACCTTTGGCCTGAAGTCATTGCTTGGAGTACATACGGTGGTGAGGCTTTAGTACAGAAACATCACCTAGGACCTGCTTGACATGCACATATGCCTGCCAGAAATGATACACTTTAAACTTGATAAGTCAATTTTAGACAGGTGTGACTTGAAGGCATCGAGACTTGTGGCTTCAATAACTTTGATGGTAATGAGTTCCACACTTTTATAACTCTTTGTTCTAACATTCATGCATGTAATTTTTTATACAGTGTTAAACTTTAAGCTATCACTGATTTGTGTTTCTTCATGTACACTGTAATCCCTCAACCTTGACGTGTTGATTGTCTGCATGCACTGGCATGCAAATTCTAATTGGATAATAATCCTGTACGTGTATTTCCATTAATAAATACATATATGGTTCGCCTGATTTTTTTACTGAAAAGAAGTATATATTACTTGGTTTAGATGTTTTCATGATAGAGTGAAAAAGTTCAAAAGGATTGATTATGCAAGGGTGTAAATAATCGGTCGCTCGTGAATTGAAATTAAGCTTCAATGGCTATATAGTATACCTATCTAATAGCATCATACCAAAAGGAAATAAGGCTCAAAGTACGGTATCTGTTATCGTAAAGCAACCTATACAACCCCCGCCCCCTCCCACCCTCTGAAGGCTGCGTACGCCCATACGATACAATGCATAAACAATAAGATTGAAGATTAGACTCGTAACCAGACCAACTTTCGCAGCTGCGGATGCGGAATAGGAAACGTAGCGGTGATGTAAATCCTGCGAAAAGTTGGGTGTGGATACGAGACAAGTGAAGACTGGATCCAAACCGCACGGCGGCGTGGTTATTGTTCAATAATTACCACCAAAACGGCAGGGGTAACCCGCAGACGAACCTAAATACGAAATCACACGACACAGTACGAGATGGCACGATCCAAATAAGAGATAGCACGACCCAAAACAAAAGCGGACACTTATCATGGGCGTCGGCAGGTCCGGCGGCCACCGGACTAAAATAAATATTATTATTATGAATTAACTGATAAGGGCATGACGCCCTTTCGCATGCATCTAATTATTTCCTGTTACGTCTGTCATTGTGCAAGCACAGCTTGCAATGATAATGTACATGTATAACAATGTTGGGGGTCATCTGAAGAGAAATGGATGCCGCTCGCTCGATATTATTGTCCGTCCCTTGGTCTGTACTAATCGCAATTTCGAACTCATAGCATGGCGAACTGCAGTGAAATTCCTTATGGTTTAGGACGTTAATAATGCATAATTTATAAAGCTTCTGGGGCTTCGCCCCAGACCCCGATAGGGGAGCTTACAGCGCTCCCCTATACCCCCTTGCTGGGCGGGAGGGGGTTACACCCCCTCCCGCACCCACCCCCTTCATTATTTATTCATTTGCCGTGTTTTGTACCTTCCGACATCCATGCTTTATGGCATCCCATATTTACCTGCCATGACCCTGTCTCGTGTCCAGACCCGAATACTGTATATTGGTTTGGGGACGAGACCTGTATTCAGTGTGGTCATGAAGCTCAGGCGGCTTACTGTTGTTGCTGTTGTGTACCTTTTGGTGATAATCGGAGCCGTTTTTATCGTCTACCGGTATTTATTGTCGTCAGGACAGAGCTCCCTAACAATCCCCATTTACAACAGAAAGTCTCCAGACAATATCGAGTTAAATATTCTCGATAGAGAGCTTACACCTCAAGGTAGCTGGCCTTCGTCTCTTACCGGTGTGTCCACGACTGACATCCCTCCCCTTACGCCCACCACCCTTCCGGCTTACCTTTCATTACCTATCCTGTACCTCGTCCAAACGGAGAAATGCCTACCTCCGTATCTTCTGTCTAACGACGTCCTGGGGAATGGCAGTCTACGGTTTGAGGTTATGGTTTTGTCCTACAAGGAGCCTTGTGACAACCCTCCACAACACCACATTCAGTACATTCTAAATTCCGCCACCACATGGTCAACAGGAAGAAATTTCCTTTTTGAAAGTGCAATGCATAGAAAAAAAGCTTATCTGTACTACATATTTATGGACGATGATATCGTATTGAGTGATGTAAAACAAGCGAACCCTTGGAGGAAGTTTGAGGCTTTTTTGCGTTCTGTTGAACCGGCAATTGCAGCCATCGACTTGACCCAAGATAACAATCTTCAAATGATACGCAATATTCACCGTGATAGGCAGTGCTCTCGCGAGGATGTCTATATGTCCAGTGTGTGGTTTGATGCTATCTTCAATGCCTTCCATTATAATGCAGTCCATCGTATTCTTCCCTACGACTCAACGTTTGACACGCAAACATGGTATGCAAGTCAAATGGCTGTCATTGCTCGAAGTGAGGTTTTGTTTAGGGGACAAGTTGTGCTCCATACAGAGGTAGTTGGAGAGAACAGAGAGCATCGACCTTACCCCAAGGGTCTTGAGTTTTCCCATGCAATGTTTGAAAGCTGGCTTTCAGGCCTTGCGGAGAGACATGTCCCTCCAAACCATTTGCAGTGTGCCAATGTCTATGTGCACCAGTGGATAACAATGGAGGGTTTGCATGGGTGGAACTCATCCACAATGTGCCTGCCTCCTCCCCCACCCCATGATGTCATTGAACCTGGTCGCTATGCATGTGCATAATGATCTGGGAGCTCCACTCATCTGGTGCACACAATGTTTGTTTGAAAGTGTGACAATAAGATGTATGTGCAACTCCTCAGAACATTATCTACATGTATACACAAATGAAAACAGCTAAGAGTATGAATTATTTACCTTGCTTTTTATTCCTGTAATGATTCCTAATACACTGTACTTTCTCAAAGAGAGTGAGCCTAGGAGTGGCTGTGGGCTCTTGCATGTATGAAATAATCTCTAGGAAAATGCGCGATAGTGTCGATTGCCACAAGAATTTGAATCAGTCCTACAGCTTTAGTCAAAACAAACGGCCCATCGAGTGCACAAAGGAATAAACTTCCAACATTATAGTGAGTTGCTCAGGACACTTTGTATTGTGTGCCATTAACTTAATACTGTTGAAACCTTAAATAATCGATTGTGATAAGTGGTCTATTAAGTATATGTGTTAATTGTAGTACCAGAATAGGTACCATCACCTAAGAGATTGGTGTTCAGCATGGTGACCCGCTAGGTCCTCTCTTTTTGTTTAGTGCTTCAGAAGCTTGTACCCTCCATTGAATCGGACCCTGCATGCATGCAATGACCTAGAATTTCATCCTTGGTACACAGGTGATGATGACATTGTGGCTGGCAGTGAAGTTATGTAGTCATCCTCCATTTTACAAAACCAAGGACTTCCTCTGTGTCCACACAAGAAAGTGTGAATTATCAGTACGCAGTAACTTCCCACATTAATTGAATGAAGAACTTCCTGTGTACACAATATTGAGATCTGATATACTAGCTATGCATGATATGTGTTCCAATAATTTCTGCATTAACTGTATCGGTGGCTCGGAGAAAGGGCCTGTAAATTGTTAGCCCATCTTGAAGCAGTTGGATCTGTTGATCAACAAGTGGGTCTATGTCTTCTACGACATTGTCAGTGGCATCTTCACGGATCCACACCGGCCTCCATCGTTGGTAGCAGAAGCTCTGAAGAAATACGATGATGATGTTTGCCAATGCTTATGTGTTATATAAGAGATACTGCATGTCAGTTTCGCGGAAGTAATCGCATATTCAACAAGAGCCGTATGTTGCTGAATTGCCGGTCAGTCTGCAATGCATGCATCAGAGAGAGCCAGCTGCTCTAGCTACGTTTCCGCCGCCGTACATAAACAAAGCCACTGCACTGCGTACGATCGACGATCGGAATGGCAACGCGACTGAATAATATTACTCCCTGTACAGGATCACTTCACGAGTTTTCTATACAACACTTCCAATCAATTGCGGGATTTATGTACCTTCCTGGAACAACAAGGTCTATGTCACGTTGATGCGGGCGGCTACTATTGCTGGGCAACTGCATGGCGAAATCCTCCCGCCTATTTCAATGAAGGATTTGATTCATCTGTGCACTTGTACAAATGGAACGGAGTGCTAATGCGTCAAAGGTACATCCAAACTGGGGGAGGATCTTCACTTGACGCTCCAGCCCCGGACAAAATCGTTGATCCTCGCGCCTCATTGGTGCATGGTAATGGGGGCTCATTTTAACTCTGTCGCATCGATCATCATGCATAATTATAACGGACTATTATTAATACGGTGTGTTATATTCTGCATGCACATATGCTCTGCTGAGCCCTTTGCTGTCAGTACTAGTGTGCCTAATTATCTCTAAAATCATATATGAACGGTCACGGGAATTACTAATCAATGTCGCGCGCATATGGTTGCAACTTATCTCAAAGCAAGTGAAATGTGAAAAATGTAATCCGTGTGCAACACTTTCTGCCAACTCAAGTACGCATTCGCTACTCAGTCTCTAGCGGTAGGTACATTTATGTTTCATGGGTTGCATGGAGAATTTGAAAATGCTGCATCTATATGGCAGAGCTCCACGGGGTGAACGTGTTAATTTTCATATTTCATCAAGTATAGGTGACCATTCATATTCAAGTTATAGTAATAATAATAATAATTTATTCCATGATAGGAAAAGGACACACAAGGCTGTTATGTCAATACAACCTAAAATAATGAGGTCCGCGTAACCATAGCACTGCGCACCGCAAAGAGCGATCCTCATCTGGCCGAGTACAAAAGGCGCCAGCCAGGAAGATTGACGCCGAGCGGAGTAAGCTGTCTGAAAGGACGCGATACAGACATTCCAACTACATCATACAATCCAATACGTGAGCTGTAAAACAATATGCAGGCCGAGTCACAATTTTTTGTACACCAGTTTCCTCCATATGCTGAATGTTTCAAATACTGCGTAGTTGATGTAATTAAAAATATTTATTTATTAAAATCAAATGAAGTCAGGTTTGCATATAGGATTTAATAATTTCAAGTATTTAACAACATAACTACATACTTTTTTTTTTTATAACAGGGATCCAATTGAACAGATTGTCAATAGTTAAATTCCAAAACCTAATCAAGATGTGTGGTTCCCCATATTTCAACATTTGCATAATTTGAAAAACTATATAATTATTTTAAAATAACTAGATTAGCAGTGATGATACCTAAATGGGATATTATTTTAATATTACAGTTTTGTAAACCTCAGTTTGTTTACATGTACCATTATTTTATTAACCATAATGCTTAACCATTATTTACTTGCACCATTTATTGTAGACTATGCAGCTTATTATATTTGAACATTAATAAAGAGTGAGTTATATCTACATAAAGTGGTTGTGACTCACCTTCTAGGTCAGAACAAAGGTCTATGGTTTGAGAAATATTAACAGTGTTCTTAAAAGCATACAGCCTCTCGTGGTACACATATCTACATGATCATTATGCATTTATACCATTGCAGGTAAAAAGAATTCGTGCAGGAAACCATGAGGTGTGAACACCCCTGTAATTCCCATGCTGAGCGTCAAGTAGAATCTTGGCATTTCCAAACTATACAATCCAAGAAGCTACCAATGGTGGCTGTAGAATATAAGAAATCTGGATGAAAACTATTCGCCTGTATCAGGAAACCATAAACACATACAATTCCCATCCATTGCAATGGGCACTTCAATTGTGTGAATTCTTATTTCATTCACTGAGCATCAAAGTAGAAAATTGGCATTCAAAATCCATACATATTCAAGTAACGACCAATGGTGGTTGTTGAATTCTGGACGTAAAACATTTCCCTCTTATCAGGAACTTCCCATAATGAAACCTATGAATTTACGATACATTGATATAAGGTTCAAATGTGAATACTTATTTTATTCATAAAATGTCAAGTAGAATCTTGGCATTCACATCGCGTATAAATTCAAGTAGCCATCAATGGTGATTGTTTTATGAAATAGAATGTTGGATGATAAATATCTGCCTCTTATCAGGAAACAGTAAGCGTATACATTGCTTTACACGAATTTGTGGGCAGGGCAAAGTTTTACTGTAGTTTCATCCCAGCTGCCACAAATATGATGTTGTCACTCTTTGAAGCCTTAACATGCAAGCCCAAAAGACTGTTTTGGCGTGATGCTATGGTAAGATACCATGAGGCTATTAGCTGCCCCATCTCTACTAACACATCCCCATCACAAAATGTCTATTTCACTCATGCCTCAGACAAGGCAGTAGGTGCCATTCTCCAACAGCTTGTGATGGCAACTGGGAACCTCTAACATTTTTCAGTAAGAAACTGCAAATGATCCTAAAAAGGAAGTATAGTGCTTTTAATTTGGCTGACAGGTCATTGCCTACACTGATTATAAACCACTCACATTCTGCATGAACATCAGAACCATTACCAACAATGTTGACTTTCCTACATCTCCAAATTCACCGGCATCCGGCACATGAAAGGCACAAACAATTTGTATCTGACACTCTGTCAAGAGCACCATTGGCTCCATTCAGAACAAGATAGACTACTCCTTCCATGGCTGCTGATTTTAAGTAGAGGACCCAGAGGCACTGCCACCTCTAGCCTAATAGTGGAGGACACAGTTTTGCAGCACAAGTTGTTACACTCCTCAGTGACATGTCTATAAGTCACGCTAGATCTCTTGTGTCTGCTAGTTAGAGATCAATCTCACCCCTCAGTGTGGACCATGAGAAAGCCATTGCCTCAAGGTTCGTTTAAAATAGTTTACAGAAGCAAGTAGGGATGGGTTACAACACACATCCCTTTTCAAACTTCAAAGCTTCAAAGGCACATCAAAGCTCCACTCAACAAGTTCAGTGTTACTCATCATCATTTTGACCATATCCACATGAATTCTTCACTACCTTCCAGTGGTTTCGCCCACCCTCACAATGATGGATAATTTCTTCCCATGGCTAGAAGCCATTCATATATACCATTACCTGCACAGAATTCGTAGTCTCTCACTGAATTGCCCATTTCTGAATACCCATCAACATGTTATCTGACAAAGAACCCCAATTCACCTCAAATGTGGACATCTATTGCCCAGTTGTTAGGCATCACACTACAGCCTACCACCGAATGGCCTGGTGAAAATGTTCCATTGTCACCTCAAGTCAGCCTTAAGATATTGCTTAACAGGACCATGAGTTACTGCGGATTCATTTGGGAACTCAAGCAGCACCTAAAGGAGATTTGAGATGTTCCACAGTGAAGTGGTATAACCCTCTCACAGTGCATGTGGATTTCATTTCTAGCCACAACACACAGCTTCATTACCATTCACAACTTCGCAACTATGCCATTGAGTCTGCACACTAATCCTTGTCCCCACCTCCCAACAAGAGTGTCACTCGCCTCAGTTCCATAAGCAATTTTTTTTTCATTCATTGTGACACTCGATCACGGCACACCTTATGAAGGGCTCCTTCAAGGCTCTTATACCAAACACAAAGCATTCTCAAGTTGACATTGAAGGACAGATGGAGACCATTTCAGTAGACGACTTGAGCCTGCATATGTTACATTAGAGCAGCCAACCCAAGTCGCCTAGTGGATGGACCTCTGAAGAAATCGCACTCAACTTATACGACCTTGCCCCAGATCCCAGACACCTCTACCACCTTACTACCATAACCCACCAGATCAAGGCATGGAGTACACCATCACACTGTTACATCTTAGTTCATAGGGGTAGGAGAGGAGGGAATTATGGAGACTAAGTGAACTATGTGACCTGAGGAGGAGGTATTGTGTGGTTGAATGTGATTTATTAATCTTTGATAAAGAGTATGCTACAACATTAGTGAGGAGTCAGATAAACAATGACTTTCTGCTCTCTCTGTACAGAGGATTTTGTAGCAGTGAACATTTTGTTTAAAGAGCAAATATAAATGTGAAACAAAGGCATCTTACCTAGCAGTGCTTCCATTTAACATTCATTTGCCTGCTATTTTACTGCTAAGAAATTCAAGCATTATTTTTTTTCATTTCATAGAAATGTAGCATGAAAGGCTTCACGAAAACAAAATACACCAACTCAGTGACGGCAGTGACAATAAACATGCATAAAGAGTTCTATGCTAATTAGATATCCACCAGATCTATGTGACAATCTCAACTGCAGCTGATGACGTGTTAGCAGCGCACGAGTTAACCAAAAGCATCTGCTACCAAGGATTGTAGTAACCAAAGAAGGTATCGATGGGGAGCACAGAAGAGTCATGTCACGATGACAGTAGCACAATAATGAAATGAACTCAGCAACACAGCTGAAACAACCAGGTAGAGGACTCGGGCACTATTTAGGCTGATGATGACACTGCAAAGAATACTTATTTGATATTGTGATAACTGCCTAACACACAATTGGTCTGTTACACTGCTGCAGTGGACGTAATATGGACTGACACACCCAACACCATTACGTCCACTAATGCACAACCATGATACAGCAAAGTTCAGAAGCCAGAGATGGGAGGGTAGAGTCTCGGTCAACCAGGTATCAAACTCTGGGTTACAACTCCTCCAAATCCCAGTCTGTGCTCATGTTCTATTTGTGCAGACTACTATACTAACATTAATACTTCATTACTACAGGTATATCCCTCAAGCAATACCACATACAAAAATAAATAACTTTTCTGCAGTCACATCTGATTCAATGTATGAGGCTCTCAGCCTAATTTAGAAGTCATTGAGTGCATCAGAGATTGGAGTATGACAGGCATGCAGACTTGCTGCAGTAATGACCTGTTTGAGGCACCAATGCAATTGTACAGGATGTCACCCCATACATACTTACCCAGGCAACACATATTGATGTTCTTACCATCAGTGCATACAATAGCTAATATGACACTTTCCGATACAAACTACAATACAAAATATTCTGAACACCTTTCGCTGGCAGCTTATGATGCCAAACAAGGAGTGTTTATTCCTAAAAGGTCACATATTTAATTGCTCTCTAATGCATTCAGCTAGTGCCATCTCTCCGACTGATGGTGTTTCAATAGCTTCAATTATTGTTCTCCATGTGTATGGTCTTGGCTTTTTCTTTTTCCACTCTCGCAGCACTTTTTCAAAGCAATGCTGTGGCTGCTGTAGCTGGGCAATTTCATCTAATATTCCTCCATCCAAGCCTAACTGTATCCCAACAAATCTCCATTTTACTGGTATTACTGCAGCAATTGTATTCATCAAATCCTTCATATCTGGAGCTACTTGATAGATTGGTGGAATGGGCTTTCGATATTCTCCAGTATCAAAGTTGTTGGCCACTTCATCCAAACCCAGTTGCCTCAGATGAAACAATAGAAATGCATGTGCACTGCATTTCATATCATCACTCCAGAGTTTTAAGAGGGCATACTTGTCTGATTTAGGAATATCATGTTCAACGTTGTGACTAATCTCTAACGCTTGGACAATTCTGACAAAGTCTTTGTGTTTAACTGCTTGTATAATTTGCCTCATTTCATTCTCAGATATTTCACCATTATTTGAGTGATGGCTGATATCTAGCCAGACCTTTTGGTCTTTTCTTAAATCATAAATATTTTTCTTTTGGCATCGTAAGCCTTGTACACTGTATTTAGTCCAAGTTTTGAAAATTACATAATGATGTTGTTGTGTCTTGTCACATTCACACTGAAATGCTGCATCAACTTTAATATCCCCAAACCATTGCTCCAATACTTCATGAAATGTGCAATTTAATAAACCAAGGATAGTGTGGCATGTACCAGGAAAATTTTCATCACGATAATTGCCACCACAGAACCTTTCCCGAATCAAATCAACACAAATAGATGTTGGGGTAGTGAAAATAGTCAATTGATCAAATAATGCATCTTCTTTACCATAGATAAAAGAAATTTGATCACTGTAGATTTCAGCATTGAAATTCACTTGAAATAAGCCTCCCTCTAACAATTTGGCAACTAGTCGAACAAAGCACCCCGGTGGGACGTAATTTGTACTAAATACAAAGCAAAGCCTAGCAGCATTGAAAACACCTGAAATTATGGCAGGATTAGTGTTTGGGCGTCTCTCGCGCACTGATGGTATAAAAAAATGTTTGCCTCTACTGTCTGAAATGGTGTTAGGAACATTCTGAATGAAAGCTGCTAGGTGGAAGGTTTCCATCAACATGATGAGTGCCATTGGCAGGTACTCAAATTCTTTTAACTCCTGATCATCAAATACTTTTAAATCTTTGGAGTTCCAGAGATCAGCTACCAAAATTCCTTTTGTCTTGAAAGGGCTGCTAATTTGTGATTGATGTTCCTTAATGCTATACAGATGCTGGAATTGCAGCATTAGCCATTTTGGATCAAGTATTACAATATCACACATTTTTTCCACTTCAGGGTAAAACAAGATAGCACCATGCTCATGATAGAAGTTGAGTACACTTGGCAAATCTTCTAATTTAATGCCACACAGCATTGCTATGGCTGAAATTTTTCCCATACTAATAAATGGATGCTTATATTTTAATTCATTTAGTATTTTACGGAAGAACTCCCACAATAATGGAGTTTTTATTTTTAAATCCTTGACAAAAGTTTTTGTTTTATCTTCAAGTTCTTTAATTCTGGGGTTTTTCTTAAGGTCACCTTCTACAAGCTGGAAATGGAATAAATTCTTAGCAGTAAGGGGAAGTCCATTTTCAATTTCCATTTTAATACTTGGCTCATTAGTCTTACAAACCTGTACCACTTCTGCTTTAGGATATGGGTGGCTAGTCACGACTGACTGTTGATTCATACCTGTGTGGTATTTCTCTGCTTTCTTGGTCAACCCAGTATCAATGTATGTGATCCATTGACGTACCTGATCCACAACCTCTTTCTCCACTGGTTCTTTGTCTGAGCCAGGTGTTCTTTCTATATTGACAAGGAGGAAAAAAATAGATCTAGAAGTAATAAATGCTGGAATGACATTTTCTAAAATCCATGTGCCGTACAATCTGACACATGAAGCAATGATGACAAATCTAAACTCAAACCAGCTGCATTGTCCCAGCTGTTTTGATGTTGCATATCATGGAGCGAATAACATCACTTATTGTAGTGGCCACAGTTTTTTCTGGCACTGGAACATCATTGCTACAGCTGGGATTAAAAGTTTTCTTGACAACCTGAATCTCTTGTATTATTTTGCCCAACTTGCTATCTTCCTTAATCACTTTCTTGGCTAAACGTGCTAGTTCTTTGGCTTCTTCAGCTTTATTCATCTTCTGAAACGTGTCCCCATGCAAGATTATATTTAGGTGCTCTTTCAGTCCAATATCAGGTACTCTGGTCACGGCTCTTAATAGGGTTTCTTTCTGATCATCTTGAGTACCAATAATGATTACCCGTCCAAACCCTATTTCCGCATATCCGTTCTCGATGGCTTCTTTGTATGCAGTAATACTATGCACTTCCTGTTTTATTTTGTCTTCTGACGCAGCAGAAAATCTTTTTGTCCCTGTGCCAGTGCTTTGCGAAGCATTGACAGTCTTTGGTACAGTGGTTTCAAGGTCACGCCATAGTGCATCCCAGCGTTCTTTCCATATAGTTTCCGGTATTCGTATTTCTTCTGAACGTTCTTCATTCGCGGCTGCACTGGCACTGATCACCGCTCCGACTGCGAGTGCACCATAAAAAGCCGCCGCACTTACAATCACTACTGGAGCGGCGCTAATAAAGGCGATAGTTCCTCCAATAACAGCACCAATAGCAGCAACCCCAAACCAGTTCGACATTTGCTTCCGATTTCTTCAAAGAAGTATTGCCACTCACGTAATAACCTCTATGCACGGTTGTTGACAATAATCGACAGGTATATTCATGATTTTGTTAGACCTATAAATTATATTGTATGATGTGTTGTAAACATTGCGCACGCGCATCATTCGATACGATCCAGCTATCGCGCTATCGTCGTGCCACTCGTTATGTCTTAAAATCATCATGCTGATACATTTGGGGATTGCAATCTCCAACTAAAACCAGTGATCAGTAAGGTGCAACGTGTGGGCGAGAAATGCGGGACATGCATGCAGTTATAGAAATCAACAACGACTTAGGCCTATTCATATCATTTCCATGCTCGTGCTCCCTTATAGGTCTTATAGGCGTATACAACGATAGGTAGAGCACAAGACTCCTATCAGGGCATGGTCCAACTAGTCTCGTACCCACGTAAGCTGGTTCTTTGAGCCGCCTGTATCTATATCGTTAATCGCGTACGTCAAGTGGAGCTGGGTACGTTCCTATGGTCCAAAAACCGCGCTTAGAAGCATTCCTCAGCCGCACATTCCTCTATGTGTGGCTCATAACGAACTACGAAACTATACACATCAGTATTCCCATGCAATTATCTACCAAATGAGGACGAAGAACTAAATGCAAGCAACGCTACTATGCAATGACCTGGGTCGGCATAGAGGTGTATTTAGTTTTTCACTAGCACCACACCACACTGTGTATGTATTTGTTATTGTTGTGTAGGTTAAAGGTAACACTTCCTCATTTGTTACGACACAATTAATGTGATAATACACATTCATTAGCTTCTTTTTTTTTAAAATACAAACATACAATCTGTTATTAAAAGTAATCGCATGCAATCAACATAGAGAAACAAATGTACTCCATTAATGAGGCCAGAGGAGCACCATCATCAAATCTCAGCCTGGGACCCTCTCAGACAGAGGCTCACTGCTCAAACCCTGGCAGAAGCCTGCCATGATCTGATATAACTGCTGGTATCAGAGTAGTCTTTATCCCACTTGAAGGACACATGTGCTATAGAAAGTGACTAGCCTCTTTATGTAGCAGTTCATCCACTGAAATTACAAATGAATGTTACCACTAAAGAACAAATCCAGGAACCTGCTGTGAATAAACATAGCCACTGTCCATAAAGGGGAGGGGCTAAGGACATGCCTTAAGCACAGATGTGTCATGTGGGTCTTGGTTGATGGCTGAGGAATGTGAGGTTATCTTCCAAGTGGTACTGCTGCTCTCACGGAAGCTGGAATCTCATTGTAGCACAGTATCTCTGAACTGCATTGGAGCCAAATCAAATGGCATCTTTGAAGTGGCAGGGTCGTCAACCAGTTGGATGACTACGTCACTTAGGGTTTGCATTTGCAACCAATGGAGCTCCATGCCCCACATCAAACAACTAAATTGCTGGCGAGGCTGCACTACAGGAACAGCACCTAGGACCCACATTGGTGTCAGATGGGTCCTAGGTGATGCTCCTGTACTAAAGCCTCACCAGCAATTTGGTTGTTTGGCGTGGGGCATGGAGCTCCATTGGTTTCCAATACAAACCCACAATGACATAGCCACTGTCCAAAAAGGGGAGGGGCTAAGGACATGCCTGAAGCACAGATGTGTCATGTGGGTCTTGGTTGATGGCTGAGGAATGTGAGGCTATCTTCAAAGTGGTACTGCTGTAGACCCTGCCCTCACAGAAGCTGGGATGTGTGTGTGTGTGTGTGTGTGTGTGTGTGTGTATGTGTGTGTGTATGTGGTATTGTGTGTATGTGTATTGTGCATGTGCATGTGTGTGTGTGTGTGTGTGTGAGAGAATTAGAGATATTCATGCATCTGCTATTCCATTTTGTTGGTATCCAAACATGAAGGCCCACAATTTGCTTGCAGCCATCCTTGCATACAAACTGTAATCTACCACTGGGCTGGGTCATGATGTCATGCTTGAATTCTGTTGGAGGCACTCACCCTTACCAGCCAGAGCCAGATTACTGTTGGCCAGTTTCTTCCTCCATTGCTGTAGCATCAAGGTTAATTCCAATACAGTGGTGGACCTCCTCCCATCTGGGTACTGAAGGAAGTGGGTGGCTACCACCATTACTGCCAGGCTAGAAACATGTATGTATAACTACTCGTCCCGCCAGAATCTAACCAGGCCCTTGGTAATGGAACATTATGGTTTGAAGTTATTTTCAACTTCATCAATAATGGTTATGACAATCACATTCTAGGCCACAGCTAGATATTCCAGTACTACAGTGTACAAACCTAACACAAACCAACATTCAGCAAAGTTCAAGTTCTGAACTCAGATCGTTGAAGAGACACCGTAATAGAATGCACTAACTCTTTAGCTTGCTTGAGGCTATATGCTACAGGCAAATGGGGAAAAGCATGCAATCCAATGAAGATAGAAGTGTTGCGCGCAATGCAATGCACATTCTAGAGTCTTCTGCAAAGTAAGACTACAATTACACATCCAGTAAGCTTTCGTACACGATCTTGCAGACACCTACACTGTATAGGACAAGAAGCATCAACGCAGTAGTTCTCACCTTTCAATCGAGCCCTCATGTCATCATTGAAGTGGCTGCAGTCCATCCATTCCTCGTAGTCCAGTATGTAGTCCAATGCGCACATACCAGAGCTGTCCTTACACTTGTAGTCTGCTCCTAGTATGCACAAGAGGAGCTTATGGGAAAGTGCTGCAGCCATGAGTTGCTGCTATGGATGCACAGCTGTCACGCTGGCTACACTCCAAACTGTGTGATCTGTTACTAAAGGTATTTATGTTGTGTATGTAATCTGAATCAGCAGTGTGCAGTAACAGCTTCCCCATTTACATGTATTTCAATTTTGGTACTTAAAAATTAGAATGTGCGAATTCCTCCTGTGCCAATAATGAGACTAAGGAGTGTAGAATTGGACCCAGGCTATGTAAGGAGAGGTGGGTGCAAGCCAGTGATGACAGGTTGCGTGTACACAAGTATTCACTTCATGAGTGTGGTTTTGCACACTAAGAACAATCCTGTGCAAGCGAGCTCATGCTTCACATCTCAAAGATGTGCGCTGGCAGAATGCAGTGACAACCAGCTGGGTAAAGGAAGTGCTCGGAGTAATCATACCTCTCACAATCAGTTGGTTGGCCACATAGGGGTTGTTGACCTGACAGGCCACAAACAGAGGGGTGAAGCCTTGTTTGTTCCTTGCATTGAGATCTGCCCCTGCCTCCAGTAGGAGACCAGTGATCTCAGGAAGCATCAACAATGAGGAGGACAGGTGGAGGGGCCTGTGGAGGTGGGGGAGGGGTGAGGGGAGATTGCAAGAGTTCTACATATATTTGGAGTACAACTGTTTTTTGCACTTGTGTAACATAAGAGGGAAGAGGGAGGGGGGAAGAGAGGAGAGGAGGAGAGGAGAGAGGGAAGAGAGGGAAGTGTAGAAGTTTAGGAGCTGAGAGGGGCAGGTGCGGAGAAGAAAGGAGTAGATAGAGGGTGTGGTGGGTGGGAGGGAGAGGGGAGGTGTTGGATAAGGTACTTTACCTATTCCCATCTGCATACTCAGCATTGGGATCAGCACCTTGCTTGAGAAGAAACTGGAATGCATGTATGGGATCCAGACTGCAGGGAATGGGAATGGTGTATCTTAGTCCCATGCAGGTCTTAAACTCCCACCAAACTCACCATTTCTCTGGTGGCCCTTTCAGTATCATCAACAACAGATCGTCTGCTTCACCTCCTGACATGACAAATCCACTTTCTACCAACCTGTGCGAGGCACAAGGCATCTGTACCTACATTGTTGTTGATCCCTAGGCATGCTCACAGAGGTGACCACACACATATATACACACATACACACACACATAGACACACACACACACATAGACACATGGACACACATGCACACGTCATATTTATGCCTACCTCACTAAATGACCAGCAACATTATACCATCACCCACACCATCACCCACACCATCACCCCACCATCACCCCACCATCACCCACACCATCACCCCACCATCACCCATACAATCATGCATCTGCCCACATTGTCCATAAAACCTTGCTCCTAATCACCATGGTGACCTAGCCAAATGCAATGACCAGCTCAACTGGGATTGTTGCAAACACCACTCGTGAGGTGTGGCGGGAGAGTTCATGAATGTAAAGATGTCCATGTCTTGTTGGAAACATATTGGTTAATTTTGGTGCAATTATCACTTCTTGTTGAGTTTTGGCATTATAACTGGTCCCTCACCCCTTAAACCCTCCCCCCCCCCCCCCTTACTAATGACTTCATAGATGACCAGATAACCCACCATTCAGCACACTCCTGATGGTCATTGACCAGGGCGAGATAGGGAAGGCTGGGAGGGGCTCCACCTGAAAGAGAGCATGAACAGGCAACCTTTGATACGATGACATCATCACCTCGCTCTGCCAGTGTTTCAGTGTCTCCATCATGCCCTTGCCCTCATCACAGGCCATGAGGCTCTGGATCACGGCCATCAGCCCACATGATGCCGCATAGTGGATGGGAAGCTGCTTCTGAAGAGGGGAGGGGGAAGGGGAGGGTCATGAGAGCATCCATTTCTGCCCCGTGCACTCTTACTTGGCTGTTGGGGTGTCTAAGAAACACCCCTTTTCAACCTGAGGGGACAAAGTGTGGACTTATGTTCTGTGCCCGCTCTCAGATCCCAGCCACTGTGCCCAACCCCTAGACCCCAGTCACTGTGCCCCACCCCTAGACCCCAGCCACTGTGCCCCACCCCTAGACCCCAGCCACTGTGCCCCACCCTAGACCCCAGCCACTGTGCCCCACCCCTAGACCCCAGTCACTGTGCCCCACCCCTAGACCCCAGCCACTGTGCCCCACCCCTAGACCCCAGCCACTGTGCCCCACCCCTAGACCCCAGTCACTGTGCCCCACCCCTAGACCCCAGCCACACTGTGCCCCGCCCCTAGACCCCAGTCACTGTGCCCTACCACTAGACCCCAGTCACTGTGCCACACCCCTAGACCCCAGTCACTGTGCCCCGCCCCTAGACCCCAGTCACTGTGCCCCGCCCCTAGACCCCAGTCACTGTGCCCCGCCCCTAGACCCCAGTCACTGTGCCCACCCCTAGACCCAGTCACTGTGCCCCACCCCTAGACCCCAGTCACTGTGCCCCGCCCCTAGACCCCAGTCACTGTGCCCCGCCCCTAGACCCCAGTCACTGTGCCCCACCCTAGACCCCAGTCACTGTGCCCAACCACTAGACCCCAGTCACTGTGCCCCACCCCTAGACCCCAGTCACTGTGCCACACCCCTAGACCCCAGCCACTGTGCCCCACCCCTAGACCCCAGTCACTGTGCCCCACCCCTAGACCCCAGCCCACCACTGTGCCCCGCCCCTAGACCCCAGTCACTGTGCCCTACCACTAGACCCCAGTCACTGTGCCACACCCCTAGACCCCAGTCACTGTGCCCCGCCCCTAGACCCCAGTCACTGTGCCCAGCCCCTAGACCCCAGTCACTGTGCCCCCGCCCCTAGACCCCAGTCACTGTGCCCCACCCCTAGACCCAGTCACTGTGCCCCACCCCTAGACCCCAGTCACTGTGCCCCGCCCCTAGACCCCAGTCACTGTGCCCCGCCCCTAGACCCCAGTCACTGTGCCCCCACCCCTAGACCCCAGCCCACCACTGTGCCCCGCCCCTAGACCCCAGTCACTGTGCCCTACCACTAGACCCCAGTCACTGTGCCACACCCCTAGACCCCAGTCACTGTGCCCCGCCCCTAGACCCCAGTCACTGTGCCCCGCCCCTAGGACCCCAGTCACTGTGCCCCGCCCCTAGACCCCAGTCACTGTGCCCCACCCCTAGACCCAGTCACTGTGCCCAACCACTAGACCCCAGTCACTGTGCCCCACCCCTAGACCCCAGCCACTGTGCCCCACCCCTAGACCCCAGCCACTGTGCCCCACCCCTAGACCCCAGTCACTGTGCCCCACCCCTAGACCCCAGCCACCACTGTGCCCCGCCCCTAGACCCCAGTCACTGTGCCCAACCACTAGACCCCAGTCACTGTGCCCCACCCCTAGACCCCAGTCACTGTGCCCCACCCCTAGACCCCAGCCACTGTGCCCCACCCCTAGACCACCCAAGCAGCAAAGCAGCTGACTATGGCCAGACACTACACACACACAAGCACACACACACACAAGCACACACACACACACACACACAAGCACACACACACACATCACACCACATAGGTGCCGTACCATGAATGGAATACACTTAAGGGCGTGGTCAGCACTCTCCTGGTCAGAGCAGATGCAATGGAGGGGTGTGTTCCCATCATCATCTTCAACGTTCACATCACCTCCACACTCCACCAGATGCTATAGTGAACACAACACAACCATGACACACACACAACACACACACACACACACACACACACACACACACACACACACACACACACACATGTAGAAAACATAAATGTATGTACTCAAATAGCTGTATGCTCTGTTGTATATGCGTTGCTAACTGATCTCAACACTTGGCCCATTGCTCACACATGTATGGTGAATACACACACATACACACATGCACACCTACAGGCCCACACACATAGGCACACATACATAGGCATGACAGGCACACACATACATGTACGCACACACAGGCCCACATAGGCACACACAGGCCCACATAGGCACACACAGGCACACATAGGCACACAGGCACACATAGGGACACACAGGCACACATAGGGACACATAGGCACACATAGGGACACAGAGGCACACATAGGGACACATAGGCACACACAGACACACATATACATGTACGCACGCACAGGCACACATAGGAACACACATAAGCACACATAGGCACACACAGACACACATAGGCACGCACACATAGGCACACACATAGACACACACAGTCACCTGCACAATATCAATCCTTCTGGCCAGATGCAATGGAGTTGCACCAAGATGGTTGGTGATGTTTACTGGCACGTGCTCAGACAGCAGCAACTGTGGGAGGAAGGTAGTTACGGGGTGGTCACCATGCCAACAAGCTCCACCTTCACACCCTCCATGGACCCCACAATCACTGCCTGGTGCAGTAGCGTGTTGCCCTTGATGCTCCTGCGGTGATGGGAGATTGTGCATCAGAAGGGATGGGTACAAGATATACCTACCTGCTCCTGAGGCTGGCAGTGCCCCCTCCCTCCCTGCAGTGGGTCCGGAGGTACTGCTCAAAGAATGCTACATTCCTGGCTAAGGCCTTGGTCGTCAGCTCTCTGTATTCAGAGAACTTTTCTGTGGGAAGGGGAAGGCACGTGTGGGCTGGGGGGGGGCATGGCTATCATGAGTCAGCCTGACCTTCCAGGAAGCTTCTGAGGTCATCATTTCTGACCAGGTCTGGAGCGGCCATGTTGGCATTGTTCCTTACACGGAGATCTGCACCCCATTCCAATAGTAACTAAGAAGAAAATGGACTGCTGGATGATTATGGGTGAGGAGGGGAGGGGATGGGAGGAGGAGGGGAAAAGGAGAGGGAGAAGGAGAGGGAGGAGGAGATGGGTCAGTGGGTATAAAGGAGAGGGAGGAGGATGAGAGGAGGAAGAGGGGAGGGTAAAAGAGGAGAGGGAGAAGGAGAGGAGGGAGAGGAGGTGAGGGGAGGAGGAGAGAGGAGATGGAAGAAGGAGGAGAGGGAGTGGGGCGACTCAGTGGAAACAGAGTACAGGGAATGCTGGCACGTGCACACACATGATCTTCAAATAGAACTATATGCATACATGACAGAGACTCTTGTGTAAGCCATCAACTGCACAGAAGAGAGGGTGTGCATCCAGATGAGTTCAAACAATTGACAGAGGCACCATTCTCTAACAGATACTGAGCCAAATCCTGCTCATAGAAAAAGGTGTGTGCATGTGCAGTTTATTAAAATAGAACATAAGACATAAGCCATGTCCAACAGTGACTGACAAAGTGCCCATATCTACTGGCCAAGTGAAGAGCAGTATTTCCAGTGGGAGGATCCTTGGAGTTGACAAAGTCTTTGTTGCGTCTGAAGAACACAACCTGAGTACATTGCACAGCAAGGCACGAGTGAAAGGTATGGGTTGGCCTGGGGAGGAGGCTGACCAATTTCTGTATGGTGGTAAGGTCTCCCTTCTTGGCAGCCTGCAGTGTCAGTCGCTGGCATTGGAGGGTACTGCCTGGGAACACTTGATAGAGAAAGCTGTGTGTGTGTGTGTGTGTGTGTGTGTGTGTGTGTGTGTGTGTGTGTGTGTGTGTGTGTGAGCATGTGTGTGTGTGTGCACATGTGTGTGCATGTGTGTGTGTGTGTGTGTGCAGTTGTGTGTGCATGAGTGTGTGCATGTGTGTGTGCTGTGTGTGGAAGTGGTGGTACAGGTGGAGGCATGCATTAACGTGGGTTCAGTTTACATTAACGTGGTTCAGTGCATGTGTCCACGTGTAGGTGTGTGTTGTGATGTATGTAGCCTACATGCAAAGGTGCATGCATGTGTGTTACATGTAGTGACTTACCACGAGCCAGCTTTCAAAATCTTATTACGAGAGGTGCTTTCAAAGTACAGCTTCATTCCGTGGGAGGTGGAAGAAGGATATGTGGCAATTTAAAGAAAGACAAGCTAAAGGGAATGCACAAAAATATGGGACAGAGGTTGTGGTGCAGTTTTATTTTTATTTCCAACAAAGGAAGAGACCACAGATCAACTTATGTGGTCATTGAAAATATGTGTAATATGGAATACTCACCGTACCTCAAACTGTGCATAATCTGAGGCCTTTACGTCCTCCACACCAGAGGGGCTGAGTCCCAGCATGTGCCGTATGCTTCCTAGCAGCACATAAAGCAGTACACCCACATGCACAGCACATATTGTCATCTGAGGCACCTTGGCAGGAGGGTGATCCACTAAAGTCATCGTAGAACTCCCCTGTTTTATGACACACTCACTAGTGCGAAACACAGCTGCATCCATAGCCTTTCCTTACCTGTGTCTTTGTCTCTCACAACCATCCTTCGCTTGGGCCACAGCTTCTCCTTATTTGCACTCTGGTAGAAACCATTCTGACTGGTCAAGGCCTGTGGTACAGTGATTAGAAACTAGGCTCATCACTCCTGGTATCACATCAACACGATGCCCATGGCTGTACCCTAACCGCATTACCAGGTTGATGAAGAACGAGTCAACCAGTTCATTGATAGTCATTGGCCTAGAGGGAGGGAGGGAGGGAGGGAGGGAGGGAGGGAGGGAGGGAGGGAGGGAGGGAGGGAGGGAGGGAGGGAGGGAGGGAGGGAGGGAGGGAGGGAGGGAGGGAGGGAGGGAGGGAGGGAGGGAGGGGGAGGGAAGGAGGGAGGGAGGGAGGGTAAGAAGGAGTGGAAGGAAAGGAGATAGAAGCCATTAAACTTGCCCTTTTAAACATGTGGACTCCTACTAACATACCTTGGAACAACCACCACGTCAAACCTCTGCTTCATCATAATCGTCATCTTCATCCTCATCTGGAGGGAGAAGAGCAATGTGGCTCACAACATTGCAATACATGTACAACTGCCTTATTTTGCAAGCCATATGCTATGCATACATAGATGTGCAACTATAGCATCTCACATACTTTAAAATCAAGATTATATATTCAAGAGCTGGACATTTGAACACCACAATGCACACACACACATGCACACAAACATGCAATTCAAACATTGAAATGAAATGAAGCTAAATATGTACAAATGTAAATTAAAACCTGAGCAGTGAAATTGTATCTGATTAATAGGCTGTGTCCTTTATTCACTAGTGTAGTTGATAGACTATGAATTGGCCACACAGGAAGTAGCAGTATACTACAATATAAGTGTTTTCAAACCTCAGACTGCACTTGAGCTGCATGTTTCAACCAATCAGAGCACAGCTCCATGTCATATACGGAGAGGATCCATTCCCTCTCTATGCATAGGTGAGAGAAGACATCATATTCCCTGCCACCCCACTCACCGAAACTCCTCCCCATCCCCACTCCCCATCCACCCAACTCTTCCCATCCACCAACTCTCCCCATCCACCCAACCTCCCCATCCACCCAACTCTCCATCCACCAACTCTCCCCATCCGCAACGCCTCCCCATCACCCAATCCTCCTCCCAACTCCTCCCCATCCTCCCAACTCCTCCCCATCTACCAAACTCCTCCTCATACACCCAACTCCTCCCCATCCACCCAACTCCTCCCCATCCACCCAACTCCTCCCATCCACCAAACTCCTCTCATACAACCAAATCCTCCTCATCCACCCAACTATACCATCTTTTAGCTTAGCCAACTTTCTTCCTGGATCCTGTGGTGGTCATCTTCTGAATGTCTTTCTCCTCCCTCTCAATCTGCTCCTAGAGAAAAATTTACACATGCGGCTGTGCACTAAATAGAGTTGCATGCACATTCATGCATGAAAATTATCATAGCACTTTGTGCACAAAGTTTATCAAACAACAGCATATGCACACATACAAATTCAAAATTATACATACATACATACACACACACACACACATACACATACATGTACAGATGTATGCATACACATACACGTGCAAGTCAACACGTATACATAAATTACGTTAGCGCTGTACCAATCTCCTGATCACTGCCCTGGTCTGGACAAACTGGTAGCTACACAACAAGAAGTAGGCAATGAAGGGAAAGGATCCTAACTCCTCTTCCTGCAGTTAAGGGGTGCTGAAGTCACGTGGGGGGGTGGAGTAAGAGGTGTGACTTGCCTCAGTCAGGGTTTCAGAGTCTACAGGACTCAGGACTCTAAAGATCTTGGAGAGACAGTTGAGTGCAAGGTTGATGGTCCACCTGTGAGGAAACGAAAGACCAGACCACTTAAAGGGGAGGAGGAAGGTATACATTTATGCCAAGTGGGGTGTGGTATATGGGGTACAATGTATGGAGTATGACTATGGGGTACAATGTATGGAGCATGACATATGGGGTACAATGTATGGAGCATGACATATGGGGTACAATGTATGGAGTATGACATATGGGGTACAATGTATGGAGTATGACATATGGGGTACAATGTGTATGGAGTATGACATATGGGTACAATGTATGGAGTATGACATATGGGGTACAATGTTTGGAGTATGACATATGGGGTACAATGTGTATGGAGTATGACATATGGGGTACAATGTATGGAGTATGACATATGGGGTACAATGTATGGAGTATGACATATGGGGGTACAATGTATGGAGCATGACAGAGGGGTACAATGTATGGAGCATGACATATGGGGTACATGTATGGAGTATGACATATGGGGTACAATGTATGGAGCATGACAGATGGGGTACAATGTATGGAGTATGACATATGGGGTACAATGTATGGAGTATGACATATGGGGTACAATGTATGGAGTATGACATATGGGGTACAATGTGTATGGAGTATGACATATGGGGTACAATGTATGGAGTATGACATATGGGGTACAATGTATGGAGTATGACATATGGGGTACAATGTGTATGGAGTATGACATATGGGGTACAATGTGTATGGAGAGACATATGGGGTACAATGTATGGAGTATGACATATGGGGTACAATGTGTATGGAGTATGACATATGGGGTACAATGTATGGAGTATGACATATGGGGTACAATGTATGGAGCATGACATATGGGGTACAATGTATGGAGCATGACAGATGGGGTACAATGTATGGAGCATGACATATGGGGTACAATGTATGGAGTATGACATATGGGGTACAATGTATGGAGTAACATATGGGGCATAATGTATACGGTGCATGTATCTAGTATGAGGTAAGGCAGTATGGCGTACTGAGTAATGATCTAAAAAGGCACCTGGTTATTGCAACACCCCCACAAACATGTACACCAAAGGTTTCAGAATGATACCTGTCATTGAGGAGGACTTCTGAAGTGAATGTTCCAGGAATTATGGTGTTTACCAAGGCACACAAAATTCTATCAGCAGGCAATTTAAAAGAGGGAAGCAAGTGGGAAGTGCTGAATAACAGCACTCCAAAGGTCCCCATGTTACCTGGTATCTGTCAGGTCAGATATGTCCTGTAGTGACAAAGGACGCAGCCATGATGTAATTAACTTTAATACATAAGATTTAGAACGTTACATTAAATTGAAGCCTCTTGCCTTCTGGTGTGGACTACAGTGTGTCATGACATACGACACTGTGCAGATAGAAGATGCTCATGGTTGGCTGCACCACACAAGAGGGCCTACCTTTAAAATCAGGTGAGTCAGTTCTATGAGGCTGTCTTGAGCTGTTGGTCTCTGCGCTGGTGGCACTCTGCGTTAGTGGTAACCAGACCTTGCAATAGTCCATGCAGCAAGGGGAGGGGGGAAGCAGGATTGTCTACACACCTCTTTCTCAATGGGTTAATCAGTGACTCTCCTCCCACCGTAAGGTAGAATAGCTATAGCACATTGGTGGGGTAGAGGGAGGCATGTCACCGTGGTAACGGGTGTTCCTCCTGACCCCACCCCTTTCTCCCTCACACCACCTTTGGCTGGTCAGTTTTTACATGACATGCTGGACCCAACTGTGGGAATGAAAGGAATCATGATAGTAGCATAAACTGCAGGGGGAGGGGGGGGGGGTGGGGGGGGGGGGGGAGAGACAGCTTGCCCTGAATGGTTCTGCTATGGTGACCTGAGGGTTTGGCTGCTTTATGTAGATAGAAGATAGGTCTCTGAGGAGAGAGACATCATGCTCAACCAGCGTCCACAGCACTGGAAACACCTGTGAAAGTTTAGAGATGTGGTGTGCAGTGTGTTACATGGTGCGTGTGTTAAATGGTGCATGTGGGGTTTTGGTAAAGTGATTTCAATGCATACGATTTTGTCAATGTGTGCTGTGAATGTATCTGTATGTGGTGTGTTATGTGGGGGGGGTGTGTGTGCATACACAAATAGTGAGGGATACTTACATGATCCGATGAGTGCATTGCAAAAAATTTGGAATCAACCTTCAATTTGGAGGGCAACTTGTTACTGCAGTTGGAAAAGGAAACAAATGAATTGAAATAGTTAATGAGGATCATTCCCTTGCCTTGCTCTGAGCGCGTCTACAAACCAATCCACTCTAATCACCTTCTGGTTGAAGGTCAGCCTGTTTTGAATAGTACAGCATAAGAAATACTGTTCGTTTAAGTACATAAAATAGCCGTACCCGTCTAATGTATCGAGTCGCTTTGAGGTGGAGCCAGTAATGCCTACAGTG
Organism: Ephydatia muelleri; assembly: GCA_013339895.1. NCBI lineage: Eukaryota > Metazoa > Porifera > Demospongiae > Spongillida > Spongillidae > Ephydatia > Ephydatia muelleri. Next base: position 2,448,786 of record JABACO010000016.1, on the reverse strand, counting down.
CAAGAAAATACATAATAGATTCAAGAACTTGTTCTTGTTTGCTATTATTCGGCTACGTCACTATGAAATAGGCTATGCTTCTTGAATATTTGGGTGCTGCACTTGCGCTCTTACACTCTAAAAGGGCTTTCATTCTCTGTCCTTCCATGATGTCTTTCAAAATGTTTTCAGCCTGGCAGTTTTTACTCGCCAACCGAACGTTGGCCCAGGCGGTCAATCCATCGATCGAGGACTTCATTGTTGTTATGGAGATGTATCTCAAGGCAAAAAAAAGCGCGGGAATAATTAACATGTGCTGAGTATTTTGATTGGTAATTTGTATCAAAGTACATGTAATATTCAGTATTTGCTATTTTTATGTAGTGGGAGGGTCTCCCAGCGTCAGTATGGTAGGTTCTCGCAGCCATTCGTTGCTGGAGATAGGGGAATGGTTAGTGGGGCGTGGGGTTCGCACTTGCAGCTCTCTTTCATTTAGCCTTCCCCTCTATTATACCACCGCTGCCTTGTAGTGGGATGACACTCAATTCAGGGATATATGGTTGTTTTTTTTATGATTACCTAATTATGCGGAAGAAAAGGCACGTGGGCTCCGACATAAACGCGGGAAAATCGTTAGCACCGGTGCTGTTTCCTTTATTAATTTCCAGCTGGTCGGCGCTTCGAATAAAGGAGGTCTGATGGGATTCTTAGTGCGTCTCGAGCTTGAGAACTTCAAGTCCTACAAAGGTCATCAAGTAATCGGCCCACTGAAACAATTTACGGCCATCATTGGACCCAATGGCGCAGGTGACGTAGAACACTAGTGAAACAGGGCAATGTTGTGTCTTACGTGGGCTCCGACCAATCGTTAGTGATCGCGCTGTATGTAATACTCTTCAATGGCTTAATGTGCCCACGGAGACTACTAGAAAGCATTTTATACTCCAGAAAAAGCCTAAAAGGCTCCGTTATAGACATAGGTTCTCCTACACATTTATCACGACCTGTAGACTGATATGAACGTGTTATGTAATACCTTAGGCTATGTCGTTGCGGGTTAAAGGCTATCACATATGGGATTGTGTTACATGCAGGGAAGTCCAATCTTATGGATGCCATCAGCTTTGTGCTGGGCGAGAAGACGCAACATCTAAGGGTTAAAACAGTGAAGGTATGTGTACAGGGAAGCGACACTGTAGATTGAGAGTGTGATGAGGATGGATGGACTTTCCCAGGACCTAATCCATGGGGCACCTATTGGCAAACCAGTGGCCTCGAGAGCCAAAGTCACGGCTGTATATGGAGAGGAGGATGGTACAGAAGTCCACTTCTCAAGAATGTATGCAGCACTGCCGTATATGGGTGTAGAGTGCATGGGGTGTAAGGAGAGTTTATTTAGGGTGTAGTGTCATGTTTAGGGTGTATGTCAGGGGGTGTTAGGGTAGTGTCATGTGGTGTTAGGGTGTAGTGTCAGGGGGTGTTAAGGTGATAGTGTCAGGGGGTGTGCGTGTCACTGAATATTGCAGGATGGGCAGCACATTGAATATGTATTGTTCATATTGATGTGTACATTTGTTATTGGTGCCTTTGGAATATGATCATGTGTGTGTGTGTGTGTGTGTGTGTGTGTGTGTGTGTGTGTGTGTGTGTGTGTGTGTCCAGAATCATTCCTCCATCAACAGAATATAGGATTGACGGAAAGGTGCAGTGTGTGTGTGTGGTGTGTGTGTGTGTGTGTGTGTGTGTGTGTGTGTGTGTTGTGTGTGTGTGTGTGTGTGTGTGGTATGAGTGAGTACACACATGTGTTGTGTGTTTGTGTGAGGCTACACCTTGTGTGCAGGTGGTATCTCATAGCCAGTATAAGGAACAGCTGGAGGCCCTGGGCATTCTCATCAAGGCCAAGAACTTCTTGGTTTTCCAGGTGTGTGCGTGCTACATCACATGTATATGTAAACCAGACAGTCACATTGTGTAGTCATGGGGTTCCATTGGATGATCAATTTTATATTAGCTTCATGTTTTACCAGTCATTTCTTTGGTGGTCACAAAGGTCTATAAAATGGCTGTAGTTTATTCCAAAATGTTATATGATGCTGTCCATGATATGCATTAAACAGATTTAATGAATCCCCAAATTGAGAAGACAGGTTAAGTTATTATTCTGTTAAAAACCCGTGCGGCTCATGAATATTATTTACCGCAGGTCAAAGTTAAATTGTTGTGTCAAAAATCTTTGGAAAGACTAAACTGAGTAGCGCAGTAATACTTGTGTCCTAGTAATTTTGCTCTCCTTATCTGCCACAATTGTGTTTCACTCGTATGTTTTTTGTTGTCATGGAGATGTTTGTTCAGTAGTGATGTATTTCCTTTCAGGGTGCAGTGGAGTCAATAGCCATGAAGAACCCTAAGGAGAGGACCCAGCTGTTTGAGGAGATCAGCCACTCTGGGGAGTTGGCAGAGGAGTATGAGAAGTGCAAGGCAGAGATGCTGAAGAGTCAGGAGGAGACCACCTTCACCTTTCAGAAGAAGAAGGTAGTGTTGTGTGTGTGTGTGTGTGTGTGGGGAGGGGGGTTCTGTGTGGGTTTGTGTTTGGTGTGTGTGTGTGTGTGTGGGGAGGGGGTTCTGTGTGGTTGTGTTGGTGTGTGTGTGTGTGTGTGTGTGTGTGTGTGTGTGTGTGTGTGTGTGTGTGTGTGTGTGTGTGTGTGTATGCATGGGAATGTTATGTATAGACGAATCAGTAAAGATCCATTGCAGTACAGAACAGTATCATAGAATTCCATCAGGTTTCCCAACCAATCTGTGTGATTGGACTTATATCTAGTTTCAAAGTCTACTGTCCAGACTTTCTGAAGTCCATAAGGATGGCATTGAACTTGCCTTTTGCATTTTGATCATGCATCAACAATATGATGAGAGATATTTCTTGCAATAATTTATGCTTCTGGTACAGTCTAACCTGCCTAATGTAGTCACCCTAGGGTCAGAATTGTTGGTCATAATTATGGAGGTGGCTGCAATACAGATGGTGGTGTATCATAAATCAGAACAGACTACAGGGTGTCAGCTGTATCCATGCGATTGCATGACAGATAGACTGTAGCAGGTCTTGTATGTCCTATTTTTTACTTGCCTCATTGTACAGTAGCGGTCAAATTAAACATCACATCACACATCGTCTTAGTGCTACAATCTGGAGACGATGCAGAACGATCTAAAAAGACTATCCAAAACTATTCAACAAACGAAACCTATATCAGCACCTAAAAAGTGTTAACTAGCGGGTGGGACTTAGTCTTTTCATCTTGCACTTAGTCTTTTCATCTTGCGCTTGCATGATACAGACAGTACCAGTACGCTACTTTTAGAAAAGTAGGACCTGTACATGTGCCTTGGCTTAGGCTTTGGAGCGTCTCCGATTTTCCGGCAGCAAAATCGCCTGTGGCTCTCCATTTGGACACTACACTCATCAGTCCACAAAACGTCTTCAAAATTGCATCCATTAAATTCGCCTTGGCCCACTCCCGCCGCTTCTGTTTATTAACATTGCGTACGAGCTGGCAGTATGCGCTACCGCGAAATGTCCATCCAAGAGATCTCCTGCAGCGAAGAACAGTGCGAAGGCTTATCTTATAGCCACGTGACTGTAACAGCCGGTGGAGTTGGTGCGCAGTTGTTTCGTCGTCGATATGCATCTGCTGCTCAACTAAGGCCTTAATTTCTGCAGTCACCTGCCCTGAGCCCGGCTTTCTAGCGATGCTGTGGGTTTCCGCGTACTTCTTCAAAAACGTTTTCGCGACGCGAGTACACAATAGATTTTCGGACTTCAGTAGTTACATATTGTAGGAGCTTTGTAGCCTTTGCGAGCAAAAAATAAGATGCGAAGCGTCAAATAGTCGCTATACACCATCTTTATCAACTGAAGCACATGTGTAATAGTGGCCGAATATGAAAAACTAACCTAAAACGATGACTTGCAATGTGCTAAATAGTCAGCGTTTAAACGATACAGAGCCAAACGAGCCTACAAACAAAGCCATATATTCGTCGCACCAGTCGTACCACTAAGACGATGTGTGATGTTTAATTTGGCCGCTACTGTATATTGAACATAGCATACTCCATCCAGCTATATCCCAAGACAGTAAAATCCCTTGCATACTCCTGTGTGTATGCTCTCTTGCATACTCTCTTGTATACTCTCTTGCATACTCTCTTGTATACTCTCTTGCATACTCTCTTGTATACTCTCTTGTATACTCTCACAGGGTGTGACGATGGAAAAGAAGGAAGCTAAGGCTGAGAAGGAGGAGGCAGAGAAGTACAAGAAGCTCCAAGAAGAGCTGGTGTGTGTTCTCTGTTGCACGACACTCACAACACTTACACCTTGCACTCTCCCACACACTGCACCAACAGGCAGAGAATCAGTTAGAAGAGCAACTGTTCTTACTATACCACAATGAGCGGCAGACGAGTGAGCTGCTTCAAGACATTAAGAATAAGCAGAAAGAACTAAGCGGATTGGTAGGTGACTGTTTTCAACCAGGTCACAGGATAATGTCTCAACTTCAGGTCAAATTTGATCTACAGTAAATAGATCTATGTATTCATGAAACCTAAGAAGCAGCAGTTTAGTAAATCTTATACACACTTGAATAACAATGGCCCCCTGCTGTTTGATATTTTTATTTTATTTCAAATACTCAATTGTTTATGTTAAATCATATGTTTGTGAGGTGTCAAACACACTTTGATGGTTAGGGGAGTGGGCGGAGCACTCACAGATGTAGAATTGCCTGTCCCACTACTGTGATTAGGACATTTATGGATGAAATTGAACTGCTGCATAGCCATGGTTTGGGCTCCCAAAATTAAATCTGCATCAGCAAATACCAACAGAGGTGGTAGGGATATTGGTAATGGTGGTGTGCGTGTTGTAGATGTAGTTGTGATGAGCAGAGTGATTGGTCTTACATTTTTGCAGACAAATCGACAGCAGAAGATAGAGGGTCAGTTGAAGGCCAAGAAGCAAGGAGCAGCCAAGTTTGCCCGTGAGATGAGCTTGATAGAGAAGACGATGAGGGAGAAGGAGGTGGAGCTGGTGAAGAAGAAACCTCTGTACATCAAGGCCAAGGAGAGAACCCTGCATGTGGTCAAGAGACTGGAGGCCTCCAAGTAAGGTGTTGTGTATGCTATAGAGCTCTACACTGTGGGGTATAGCTTAAATTTTTGGGGCGGGGGGGGGGGGAGCTAAATTATCGTACAGGGGAATGGAGGGAAACCACAATACATTCTCCCTAGACAACTAATCCCCCTATACCATTATTAAATGGAATATCCCTATGTATGCTATAGCTAAAGTAAGGACTGCTCTGTATGCTATATCTTAACTGAGGGCTTTTGACTTTAATAACCTTTTGTAGCACTAATCCTTACAGAATACATGCAAGTGGAGTTGAAACGTACAGCTTTGGGTTTACAGCCTTGAGCGAATGTTAGTTCCTAGGGGTCAATGGAAAGCATAGAATAAAGCAAAGACACTGGTATTTTCAGTAATAGATATCAGCTCAAGATTTAGCGATTACATGTAGAGCTTATGCTTATTTTATCACTTCACTTGTTTAATGCAACTTGTACTCACCCTTATATTCCATTGATCTTTCGCAAAGGGCATGTTTTATCAACAACAAAAAATATTTTTGGCCAGGTATTTGGCTAAGCAAGTCTCTGTCGTTTGATGGCTTGGTGTAGACCATAAGTTAACAGGCAGTGACACTGGTGTATCCACTGTGCTATCCCCCACCCTGCGAGTCACTGGTGCATCCACTGTGCTATCCCCACACCCTGGTGCATCCACTGTGCTATCCCCACCCTGCGAGTCACTGGTGCATCCACTGTGCTATCCCCCCACCCTGCGAGTCACTGGTGCATCCACTGTGCTATCCCCACACCCTGCGAGTCACTGGTGCATCCACTGTGCTATCCCCACACCCTGGTGCATCCACTGTGCTATCCCCCCCACCCTGCGAGTCACTGGTGCATCCACTGTGCTATCCCCACACCCTGGTGCATCCACTGTGCTATCCCCACCCTGTGAGTCACTGGTGCATCCACTGTGCTATCCCCCCACCCTGCGAGTCACTGGTGCATCCACTGTGCTATCCCCACACCCTGGTGCATCCACTGTGCTATCCCCACCCTGTGAGTCACTGGTGCATCCACTGTGCTATCCCCACACCCTGCGAGTCACTGGTGCATCCACTGTGCTATCCCACACCCTGGTGCATCCACTGTGCTATCCCCCCACCCTGCGAGTCACTGGTGCATCCACTGTGCTATCCCCACACCCTGGTGCATCCACTGTGCTATCCCCCCACCCTGCGAGTCACTGGTGCATCACTGTGCTATCCCCACACCCTGGTGCATCCACTGTGCTATCCCCCCACCCCTGCGAGGTCACTGGTGCATCCACTGTGCTATCCCCACACCCTGCGAGTCACTGGTGCATCCACTGTGCTATCCCCACACCCTGCGAGTCACTGGTGCATCCACTGTGCTATCCCCCCACCCTGCGAGTCACTGGTGCATCCACTGTGCTATCCCCACACCCTGCGAGTCACTGGTGCATCCACTGTGCTATCCCCACCCTGTGAGTCACTGGTGCATCCACTGTGCTATCCCCACCCTGTGAGTCACTGGTGCATCCACTGTGCTATTGTGCCAGCTAAAAAATGCAATAGACTGACTAGTTTCTCTTGCCAGCAAAGCACTCTTCTACTGCATATTGGAATCACATGCACATCTCAGACCTTGTATATCCTTGCCAAGAGTACAAGGAAGGGCCTACACCCTGCCCAGTAAGGGAGCGCTGGAAGCTCCCTATGGGGTCAAAGGCATGTTTTAGGGCCAATCCATACGTGTGCATACTAAATTGTGATATGGTTCCCATGTTTTTTTTTTATACCACCCAAGTTGCATTCTAGTAGGTAGTGTTTTTCTATACAGTACTAATGACAGCATGTACTTGCATGTATGACAACACTAATCAATGCATGCACATGCGCAACAAGATATATTCTGACACAGTTGTGTAGAGATGTCAGGATGTCTTGAGCTGATGTGCCAGCCAAGTCCAACGTCGTGGCGCGTCAGAACACATGTATTTGGTATGCGTAAGCACATAGCTTTTCAGCAACAAATATAAATATCATAATGAATGTGATTTATTGTTTGCAGGTATTGATTACATTTAGCTTTGCTCGGGGTGTTAGTGATTTGGTTGGGTGTGTGATAATGATTTTCTGTCTTTGAATTGTGCTACATGTACTGCATGGGTTCTTCTGCTAAGCTCCAAAATGGTTTGCAGTAGTCTTTGGTGGGCTGATAATTCTCAACAGTATGCTGTAGGGTGCAGTATGGAAGTCCAGTCAATGATAAAATAAGATTGCTCCAATGAAGGCACTCACCTCATGGTGGGCATGTGTAGTAGGAGAGAGGTTAGGTCTATCCTTTAGGGCACCCAACACCAGCTGTTGGCATGAACTGAAAGACAGACAGCGACAAAAGAGACTTGCAGTTAGTGCATTGCACACACACACACACACACACACACACACACACACACACACACACACACACACACACACACACAAAACACAGCACTAGGTGACTAATATGAAATCTGTACTTGAATAGTGTGCCTTGGTGCCTTTGTATTGAGAAACAGACATTTGTTGAGCCTACAAGGACAAGCTTTCCTCTTTGTACCCAATATACATTACAAGCTTACCAAATATTCTCTTATATATATACCAGCTCTTTATACTCCCAAGTTTATGTTTCTATAGTGACATATAATGCCTTAGTTGACTGTGTGCATCAACTAGATCTTCTGGCAGTAATCCGACAATGGAGTCTATGTGTCTCTGTGAGCACATGGCAATAGTAGCAGTATGAGTGTATGTCAATGTTGTTTGTGTGTGGTGTGGTTTGGGTGGGCGTGTACTGCATGTACCAAATAGAAAGCATGTAAAGAAACGGCCTGTTTGTGTCTCGTGTTTTGCCTATTGATGTGCATCGATTGGAGTGGATATGCTAGTTGTCACTTTAGTAAGCAGTAAACAATGCTTGTTTGAAGATTCACAGTTGAGACTTTGTATTCATACCACGAGCGTGCGTCGTTTATAGATTTATAGACCCATCAACACTATAGCGGCGTGCACACACTTGGTAATACACCCATCAATCCCAGGCTTGTACACCCATCAATCTCTGGCTTGTACACCCATCAATCTCTGGCTTGTACACCCATCAATCTCTGGCTTGTACACCCATCAATCTCTGGCTTGTACACCCATCAATCTCTGGCTTGTACACCCATCAATCTCTGGCTTGTACACCCATCAATCTCTGGCTTGTACACCCATCAATCTCTGGCTTGTACACCCATCAATCTCTGGCTTGTACACCCATCAATCTCTGGCTTGTACACCCATCAATCTCATTATCTTCACACCCACTGAACTTACGGGGAGGGCCGGCCTGACTCGGGTACGCCATCGGTAGCTGGCATTGTGCAATAATCGTCTCTTGACCAATGTCACATGATTAATATAATATATTCATACATCAATAAATTGGAATGGGTGAAATTGTGACCGTTGGACTACTCTTCTCAACGAGTTGTTAGTGTATTCCACCTTGTCATTAACAAAATGCAATAGACTGACTTGCCAGCAAAGCACTCTTCTACTGCATATTGGAAACACATGCACATCTCAGACCTTGTATATCATCCTTGCCAAGAGTACGAGGAAGGGCCTACACCCTGCCCGAGTGCTGGAAGCTCCCTATGGGGTCAAAGGCATGTTTTAGGGCCAATCCATACATACTAAATTGTGATATGATTCCCTGGTTTTTTTTTATACCACCCAAGTTGCGTTCTAGTAGGTAGTGTTTTTCTATGCAGTACTAATGACAGCATGTACTTGCATGTATGACAACACTGATCAATGCATGCACATGTGCAACAAGATATATTCTGACACAGTTGTGTAGAGATGTCAGGATGTCTTGAGCTGATGTGCCAGCCAAGTCGAACATCGTGGCGCGTCAGAACACATGTATTTGGTATGCGTAAGCACACAGCTTTTCAGCAACAAATATAAATATCATAATGAATGTGATTTATTGTTTGCAGGTATTGATTACATTTAGCTTTGCTCGGGGTGTTAGTGATTTGGTTGGGATGATTTTCTGTCTTTGAATTGCGCTACATGTACTGCATGGGTTCTTCTGCTAAGCTCCAAAATGGTTTGCAGTAGTCTTTGATGGGCTGATATTTCTCAACAGTATGCTGTAGGGTGCAGTAAGGAAGTCCTGTCAATGATAAAATAAGATTGCTCCAATGAAGGCACTCACCTCATGGTGGACATGTGTAGTAGGAGAGAGGTTAGGTCTATCCTTTAGGGCACTCAAAACCAGCTGTTGGCATGAACTGAAAGACAGACAGCGACAAAGGAGACTTGCAGTTAGTGCCACACACACACACACACACACACACACACACACACACACACACACACACACACACACACACACAAAACACAGCACTAGGTGACTAATATGAGATCTGGATATTTGAATAGTGTGTCTTGGTGCCTTTGTATTGAGAAACGGACATTTGTTGAGCCTACAAGGACAAGCCTTCCTCTTTGTACCCAATATACATTACAAGCTTACCGTATATATATACCAGCTCTTTATACTAGTAGTATAACCCCAAGTGTATGTTTCTGTGGTGATGTGTAATGCCTTAGTCGACTGTGTGCATCAACTAGATCTTCTGGCAGCAATCCGACAATGGAGTCTATGTGTCTCTGTGAGCACATGACAATAGTAGCAGTATGTGTGTATGTCAATGTTGTTTGTGTGGGTGTGGTTTGGGTGGGCGTGTACTGCATGTACCAAATAGAAAGCATGTAAAGAAACGGCCTGTTTGTGTCTCGTGTTTTGCCTATTGATGTGCATCGATTGGAGTGGATATAATAGTTGTCATTCCGCAATGCAACGATGCACTTCAGTAAGCAGTAAACAATGCTTGTTTGAAGATTCACTGCTAAGACTTTGTATTCATACCACAAGCGTGCATCGTTTATAGATTTATAGACCCATCAACACTACAGGGCGTGCACACACTTGGTAATTACCACTTGTACACCCATCAATCTCTGGCTTGTACACCCATCAATCCCAGGCTTGTACACCCATCAATCTCTGGCTTGTACACCCATCAATCTCTGGCTTGTACACCCATCAATCTCTGGCTTGTACACCCATCAATCTCTGGCTTGTACACCCATCAATCTCTGGCTTGTACACCCATCAATCTCTGGCTTGTACACCCATCAATCTCTGGCTTGTACACCCATCAATCTCTGGCTTGTACACCCATCAATCTCTGGCTTGTACACCCATCAATCTCATTATCTTCACACCCATCAATCTCATTATCTTCACACCCACTGAACTTACGGGGAGGGCCGGCCTGACTCGGGTACGCCTGGCATGATGCAATAATGGTTTTTGTTGCGCAATATCACTTAATTAATGTAATATATTCATACATCAATCAGTAAGTCAAAATTGGTGTAAATTGTGGCTGTTGGAATACTCTTCTCAACAAGTTTCCACCTGTCAATTAACAAAATTGTTATATGGTGTGTGTTTCCATCCATTAAGGTTGATACTAAAAAGTTAATAATTCTTTAGGAACGAAGGGGGCATCGTCACCAATGAAGCTTCAAGCTTCATATTTTGGATAGCTTTCATTGGTTTGGTGGTACAGAGTTTAGTTGGCACTAATAAGATGTTGTTTCTCTGATCACAGTGAATGCTACACCGCATACTGCTTCCTAATTTTGCAGTGCATGATATTTGCTATGCAGCCAGTCTAAACATGTCCATCAACTGCTTGTGATGTTCAAAGCATGTACAGTAAATGGTATTTTGCCACCAGCTGTTTGTGCAAAATTAAGGGTGACCCTTGTAGTAGTTTGTGTTATGTCATTGATCCCAGCTGTTACCATTATTGCCTTCCTTGTGCTAGCTGTTTCTCCTGTTAGAGGCTAAGAGTAGTTTGTGTGACCGCCTCTTCTCTCTCTGTGTGGCCTTCCCTGTGTGGCCTTCTCTGTGTAGCCTTCCCTGTGTGACCTTCTCTGTGTGGCCTTCTCTGTGTGGCCTTCTCTGTGTGGCTTTCTCTGTGTGACCTTCTCTGTATGACCTTCCCTGTGTGGCCTTCTCTGTGTGGCCTTCTCTGTGTGGCCTTCCCTGTGTGGCCTTCTCTGTGTAGCCTTCTCTGTGTAGCCTTCTCTGTGTAGCCTTCTCTGTGTGACCTTCCCTGTGTGGCCTTTCTGTGTGGCCTTCTCTGTGTGGCCTTCCCTGTGTGGCCTTCTCTGTGTGGCCTTCCCTGTGTGGCCTTCTCTGTGTGACCTTCCCTGTGTGGCCTTCTCTGTGTGACCTTCCCTGTGTGGCCTTACCTGTGTAGCCTTCTCTGTGTAGCCTTCTCTGTGTGACCTTCTCTGTGTGACCTTCTCTGTGTGGCCGTCTCTGTGTGGCCTTCTCCGTATGTAGAGTAGATGATAACCTTTACCAGATCTTGTTGACCTCCCATCCCCATCCCAGGAAGACACACAAGAAGGCAGTTGAGCTGCATGACAAGCATAAGGAGGAGGTAGGTGTGAGGGGGGAGAGGGAGATGTGTGTGATGGGGAGGGATTGAAGGGAGGTACGTGTAAGGAAGTAATAATGGAGGAAGGAAGGGAGAGAGGTATGTGTGAGGGATAGGAGGAGGTGTGTGCAAGGGGAAAGGGAGGGAGAGGTGTGCAAGTGGAAGGAGGGAGGAGTGTGCAGGGGGAGGAAGGGAGGTGTGTGCAAGGGGAGGGGAGGGAGGTGTGTGCAAGGGGAGGGGAGGGAGGTGTGAGAGAAAGGATACCCTGTAACGTTGTTGATGGTCACCAGATCAAGGCTCTTGAGGCTGAGCTCGAGGAGGTCAATAGATGTGCTAGCCAGTACGAGCAAGAGCTGGCAGACAGTCAGAGCCAGGATCTCCAGCTGCTAGACTCCCAGGTCAGATATGATTGAATGATTGAATGTTTTGTGGGTGGTTGGTGGGTGGGTGGGTGGGTGGGTGGGTGGGTGGGTGGGTGGATGTGCAAGGACACACACAGTCACACATTGCTTGAATGTGTCCTGTGAGTTCATATCCATGTGTACAGGGTATTTACAAATGAGTATTTATTAGCCATTAAAAGTTATACCAAAGGAGTGCAGTTTTATTGGCATCATTGCAATCCTTGTACCTATTTCATTATGAAATTCAAACCAACTAATTGAACTTCAAAAAATACTCGAAACAAAATAAATAAATAATTTAGGTTAGTGGTAGTAATTAAAATCAGTAATCAATTTATTCAAGGCCTAAACTTTAATTTTTATATCAATATTTGGTCACGATTTCAATCAGGTCTTGGTGTAGTTACCTAACTGTTTATCAAATCTAAACTAGGGTGTATAACTACCTAACTAATTTGACATGTAGTTGTTGCACTCATTTGCGAGTGCATGGACTTGCAGAATTATTTGTGCATGCGTAGGGCACCAGTTGGTTGGCTGATTAGCCACTGCTCCCTAATCCCCTCCTGCCCTGCACAGGTATTGGAGTACCATCGTCTGAAGGGAGTGGTTGTGAAGCAGTCGTCTGCGCTTGGGCAGAAGATGGAGCGACTCAACCAGGAGCAGAGGACGGACGAAGAGGCCCTGGAGCAGGCTGTCATGAAGAAGGAGGAGCTGTTGAACAGACAGGCCCAGCTGAAGGAGCAGAGGTGAGGGTGAACTAGTGATGTACAGCCCGGGGTGCTTTTTTTTTTCTTTTTCTTTTTTAAATATGTGCAGTGATGATTTGGTGAGTTAGCATGGTTTCTTTCTGAAGTGTGGTTTTCTTGTAGCATGATTTGGCTCTGATAGGTACTTCAGTTCTGGTAGCATATTTTCTAGTGTGGGCGGTACAGACTTAAAGCATTGCCGTGTGAATGGTTAAATTGTCTTAACGGTTATGTGCTGGTCACTTTGTAGATCACAGCACGAACAGAGATTGGAGAAGCTGGATGCTTACATAAGGTACATCTCTGCTCTGTTGGGGTTACGTCACGTAGTTGTTTCCATCATTCGTACAGTACTAACAATCAAACTATTGTCAAACTTCGGGCTGAACATCAAAAACTATCTGAGGAGGTCAAGTGAGTGCATAGACTAAAATCTATTCCAACCTGACATAGAGTGAGGGACAGAGTATTTTGATGCATGCATGGGCCATGTTTGTGTATTGCATACGTATTCCTGTGTGTGTATATTGTCACGACATATTGCTATGTAGCCAAGCTAATCTTCGCTATCGAGAACTCAATGAAGCATTGGAAGGTGTGCAAGAAAAGCTGAAGGATGTTAGGGTGAGAGAGCACTAAATAGAGTAAGCTATGCAGTGACTGTTGTTATTCATGCTTGTTATAAAAAGGTGGACACTCAAGAGAGCTCAAGTGCCCAGAGAAGGGCAGAAATACTGGACAACCTCAAAAGGCTTTATCCTGGAGTGGTATGCGAGTGGCAGATAGGATTACGCACACACACACACACACACACACACACACACAACACACACACTCTCTATGATCAGCTCCTCATAATTAAAGTGTGTACTTGTGAGTTAGTCATACAAGAAGGTGGAATATTTTGAAGTGATCGCATTTTCAGTGTTAAAGATAATAATATTTACGTGAAATAGATGCCATAGCGGGCATAGCAGGTATTTCATATATTGGGCATGCTGTCGTGTCTCTTTTGATGCTATCATGCGTATCTCCCTGGGCTACAGTACGGGCGTCTGATCGACTTGTGTGAACCAGTTCATAAACGGTGAGTCCACTCCACCCCCTCTTGGGAGGGTGAGCCACTGTCATTTGCAGGGTCATTAGTGGGTGTCATTTTGTGGGGTCTTTTTTGTGGGAGTCATTTACAATAAGCCTGTTGTCTGCTCTCTTGCTTGCTGCAGCTACCTCGTGGCCATCACGAAGGTCCTGGGTCGTAACATGGACGCCATTGTTGTGGATCAGCACAAGACAGGGAAGGACTGCATCCAGTACATCAAAGATCAGGTGGGTGCTACGCTGGCTTGTAACCACTGGGGTCAGATTTTCAACTGCATAAAGAGCTTTGACACACTATTCCTGTATTAATTTGTGGTCCATGACAATTGTATTAAAAAAAAAAAATCAAGGCTTTTTAAGTCCTTCTGTTCTTGTAATGTTGAACACTTTGGAAAGGGCATTGACATACCATTAGCTGTTCGGTTACCTTTTGATAACCCCTATTGTTGTGGTGGTGTTTGAGCACTGCTTTACTGTGCCTGTATCCTACAGCATGCCCCGCCCTGCACCTTCCTCCCTCTGGACTCCATTGAGGCAAAGCCGACCAACGAAGCCTTGAGGTTTGGTTAGAAGTGGCTTGGTGACTATGGGGTTAAACTCTTGCCCTGATGTACTGATGTAGGGAGCTTGGAGGGAGTGCTAAACCTGTGATCGACATCATCCACTTTAATCCACCTGCAATTAAGGTTCGGTTTGCCTCTTTGGTCGTCTCACAATTCCAATAAAAGCTCATCTCTCCAGCGAGCACTTCAATATGCATGCGGCAATGCTCTTGTTTGTGACACAATGGAAGAGGCGAGAAAGGTTGCTTATGGAGGCTCAGAGAGAAGGAAGGTATGTCACCAGGGACTAGGTGTGCTGTGTCTCCCTTCCTTTTTTTCATTCTGCCTCCTTACCCAATCACCCTCACCCACCCTCCATTTTACACACCTTTCTCGCCTCCATCCCTCCCAAACAGGCAGTGTCGCTGGATGGCACTCTCTTTCAGAAGTCAGGGGTCATCTCAGGAGGTGCCAGTGACATAAAGGCCAAAGCCAAGAGATGGGATGAAAAGGTAACACTTTTGACAGAAAACCCATAGTCCCAATTAAGACTGAGGATCATAGACCCACAAGGACTGGGGACCATAGACCACTAGGAATGGGGACCATAGACCCACTAGGGCTGGGGACCATAGACCCACTAGGACTGGGGACCATAGACCCACTAGGACTGGAGACCATAGACCCACTAGGATTGGGGACCATAGACCTACTAGGACTGGGGACCATGCATTACACATGCTGTCCACACAATGCAGCAGGTGGATGGTCTGAAGAAGCAGAGGGATCGGTGTCTGGAGGAGCTGAAAGACATCACCTTGGTGAGGAGGAAGGAGCCAGAGCTTCAGAACCTGCAGTCCCAGATCACCGGACTTGAGACCAGGCTCAAGTTCTCCAAGACCGACAAAGAAGTCACTGTACGTTGGCACATTGCATGGTCAGGGATCAGGTGATGTAGCTGTCGGGGGGGGGGGGGGGGGGGGGGGGGGGGAATCAGTTGATGTACAGTAGCTACAAACCATTCTATGAGGTTCTTAATGTTTCATTGTAATGTGATTAGTCAGACCTTTCAAAACAAATTCTCATGGAGTTATTCAATTGTTGCTCAGTAAAGTCTTACTCGGTAACTTGTCCCAGGTGTTCTGTTAGAACCCAAATATCATGTGAAGGGTGTGGTCCAAAGGGTGGAGCCATGGATACAAGACAGTGCACACTGCAGGTGATGAGTTACGGTTATTCCATTGGCTACAGCTGGACCAAAGCCTCACAGAGAACGCACGGGAAATGGAAGTTGTCGAGGGAGAGCTAGAAGCTATGGAGGTACTATTGCTATGGAGCTCACATGCATGCCAATGTCATGTATAAGTTGGGCAGTGTCTGTTTTGTTTCATTTTTATTGATAAGATGCAAGCAACTGTTTTAGCAGTATGTTCACAATGTGATAGTGTTGCTGTTGAGTGTGTACTGCTGTTATAATAGTTGCTTTTATCGCCAGGCTGAAGTAGCTATCTCATGTGTGTGATTTCCTTTCCTGTTAGCCTCGTATTGCTAACATTGAGGCTTCAATAAATACCCGTAAAGCAGAAATCGTTAAACTGCAAAGCAAGATCAACAAGGTTGAAGATCAGGTGAGTATTGGAGGAGGAGCGGAGGGAAAGAGGGTGGAGTGGGAGTGTTTGATGTGTTTTTGGACTACATTCACATTCTTACAGGTCTTTGAGGAGTTCTGTATCTCAATAGGTGTTCCACATATAAGGTATGTTCTATATGGGTAGATTACCTTCTGTACCTCAGTTGTGTTAAAATGTTGGTCCTGTTAAGAGGGAGGTCATATTTTGGCAATTAAAATGCACGCACTACACTGCAGGTATTAAACGTAGTTACTATGGTAGTCAGTACTTGGGAGTGCATTGGTACTGTTGTGAGGGTGTATGTGGTGTCAAGCTACGATGGTACTGTAATGTAATGCACGTGCCCTTGTAGCACCCAGGTGTGTGTGTGTGTGTGTGTGTGTGTGTGTGTGTGTGTGTGTGTGTGTGTGTGTGTGTGTGTGTGTGTGTGTGTGTGTGCTGTGTGTGACTGTGTGCATGCATACATACGTGCGTAACCCTCACCATATGACCCACCTCTGGCCGGACAAGGCACTTTGAAGAGAAGCAGCTGAAAGGTCAGCAGGAGAAGGCTCAGAAGCAGCTCGAGTTCTCCAATCAAGAGTCACGGCTGAAGAACCAGCTGGAATATGAGCTGAAGAGGGACACCTCAGGTGTGTATAATAGACATAGTAATAGCCAGGCTGAGCCTGTTGCGTAACTGCCAGTGCTTTAGGGGTGTTTCTCCTTGGCTACAGCAAACGTCAAGAAGCTGGCTGCATCTATTGCTGCCGATGAGAGCTCTATTGCTACCCTGCAGAAGGACTGAAGAAGAAAAGCTGAAGGTATGTGTGTTACGGGTGGACCATTTGAAGTGCGCAGTGGTCTATGTGTGTAGAGGGGTGTAAGCTACGATGACACGTCTGTATACACGCTATATGTGTGCGGCTATATGCATATGTGAATGCAGGTGTAGGGTAGAAAGTGATGAGGCTTGACTATGCGTGCAGAGGTATATTGACCGTCCTTGTGTGCATGTACATAGGACATAGAAGGGGTAGAAGAAAGCATGGAAGAGCTAAAAGCACAGAAGCAGAGGATCAAGAAGGACACGGACGAACAGGTACTGTGTTTGTTGTGTGGTTGAGCTGAGTGGTGTGTACTGAGGTGAGGGACCATGCGCTCCTGTTAGGATATTGAGAGCAGGGAGTTGAGGAAGATGCTGGGGACCGCAATGAAGGACGCTGCCACCTTACAGAAGGCCATCACTGCTAGGGTGAGCTGATCCTACTGTGTGTGGGGGGGAATGCAGGTAGCCATGCTTTTGTTGCTACCACAGGAGGCGGAGGTGGATCAGAAGAGAGCTGACAGGCACAGCCTTTTGAAGACATGCAAGGTTTGTCTGAGGTTTTGTTACACAGTGTAACGGTGTGATGTGTGTGTGTGTGTGTGTGTGTGTGTGTGTGTGTGTGTGTGTGTGTGTGTGTGTGTGTGTGTGTGTGTGTGTGTGATATATAGATGGAAGACATCAAGTTAGCAATGCTTTCTGGAAGCATGGATGATATTGGAGATGAGGTAAGTGAACTGTGGTGATGGCATTTATTCTTGGAACATACTTACTGGGAGTCTTTTGCTATATTGCTCCAATTGCTTCACAACTACTGCAGCAACTCATTAATGAAACAAGCATCATTTGTCTATAATGCTAGTTTAATTTATGTAAATAAAATGGGTCATTCCATCCATTGTCAGACCAAGATCTGTCTCGTGTCAGATTGAGTTCTCATATCCAATGTATGCAGCCCCCCACAACACATGTATGCAGCCCCCCACACACATGTATGCAGCCCCCCACAACACATGTATGCAGCCCCCCACAACACATGTATGCAGCCCCCCACAACACATGTATGCAGCCCCCCACAACACATGTATGCAGCCCCCACAACACATGTATGCAGCCCCCCACAACACATGTATGCAGCCCCCACAACATGTATGCAGCCCCCCACAACACATGTATGCAGCTCCCCACAACACATGTATGCAGCTCCCCACAACACATGTATGCAGCCCCCCACAACACATGTCCTCACAACACATGTATGCAGCCCCCCACAACATGTATGCAGCTCCCCACAACACATGTATGCAGCCCCCCACAACACATGTCCTCACAACACATGTATGCAGCCCCCCACAACACATGTCCTCACAACACATGTATGCAGCCCCCCACAACACATGTATGCAGCTCCCCACAACACATGTCCTCACAACACATGTATGCAGCCCCCCACAACACATGTATGCAGCCCCCCACAACACATGTATGCAGCCCCCCACAACACATGTATGCAGCCCCCCACAACACATGTATGCAGCCCCCCACAACGCATGTATAATTGATTCATGCATTGTTGTGTTTGTGGTTTATATAATAGAGGCTTCGAATAATTAATGTTCGCGCCCCTTTTGTAAGCTTCGAACAATATTATCATTCTCTATGGTAGCAATGGCGGAATAGTTCTTGGGTCACATTTTAGCTCCCATACTATATATGGCTAACATTTTTGTTAAAGTTGAAAGGGTTAAACAGAAACTAAAATTAAACACATTTTTGTTGCATACGAGGTGTTGGGAATTTTAAAACTATTTGTATAATGAAGCTGCCTGTGTACTTGTATATGGTACAAAGTTTTGAACTGAGACTCTAAGGGATGTCTTTGGGAACTAGCTTTTGAATATGGGCAGCTCCCAGCCCTTCTCTTTAAGCTGTTATGATTGCACAAGATAACTCCTACAGCACTTAGACAAATGAATTAATGTATCTTTTATAATTCATTGCTCTAACTTGATGGGGAGGGGGTGGGGTCACAATGATAGAATAGTTATCTTGTTTGGCATAAATTAATTAACTTCGTATTTAGGACACATTTTATTTCCCGTTGATTATGATACATTATATATTAGAAACCACATCATTACCATGTTGCATAGTAAACACATTCATTATAGTGTTTCAAGGCTGGGAGTGCCTTCAGCTGCACACCTTAGTCCACCTCGATATCTGTAGACTTCAGCCATTGTGTATGTACAGTGCGCACATGTAGGCAGTAACCTTTTCTGCAGGAGAGGACAGCCCCTAACACCCAGAGCTCAGAGGTGGGCTCATCCCTGGCCGCCATGGACATTGACAGCATAAGCAGTCAGGTGGGTGTGGTCTGCCAACTTCCAATTGGCCTGCGCTAAAGGTACATTTCTGCTCTCAACAGGGTGCACAGATGCTGTACGAGAGAGAATCTAGGCTTGAAATAGACTATTCAAGTCTGGATGACAAATTGAAGGAGGTGTGCCACCTATATTATATAGGGTTTTTGTGTGGGTCTGGGTGTGCTTGTGGGTGAGTGTGCTGTGTTTTGCACACCTGTGATCTCATGCTTGTGGTGCAACGGCATGAATCAACGATCTCAACTTCAATCTGTAGTAGCTGTGTTCTGATAGCTTATCAACTAGAGTAGGAAAGGTGTAGTGTATTGGGTGATATACAGTTCAACTCTGCACAGAGGAGAAATATTAGTACTTCTTTTGTCCATAAAATATCAAATTTTGTTGGTTGGGAAATGATAAATGCAATTCTCATGCGAATGTACGAACAACCCATCCCTGTTTGGGTCTCTGGGGTTCTGCTTGTTAGCCAACTGGAGTTGAGGGTGTTATGCATTCGTGCCGTCACGACTTTCCAGATCGATAATGACACAGAAGTGCAGAATATGGCTAAGGAACTCAATGCCAATGTGAGCAAGCTTCAGACCACACTGCAGAGAATCAATGCTCCCAACATGAAGGCCCTCGAGAAGTGAGTTTTGTCCACTGGAATAGTGATAGCATGGACGTGTGTGTGTGTGTGTGTGTGTGTGTGTGTGTGTGTGTGTGTGTGTGTGTGTGTGTGCGTGTGTGTGTGTGTGTGTGTGTGTGCGTGTGTGTGTGTGTGTGTGTGTGTGTGTATGTGGTTAACAGCCATGCATCCAGTACAACTCTACATGCAATAGTTCAGGGTATATTTTATTGTGGTGATTAGCAACAAGACAATTCATTGCAGTGCATGGATTGTGAGCACTCGTTCTATTAACAATGTCCTCTTTGCACTTGAGAGTGCTAAGAACATCCAGTTGTCTTGCTAGCTACAAGTATGTGGCAAATGTACATTTGACACTTACCTTGTGGCACAGTACTACAAGTAAATCTATATACTGGCTATTGGTATGGATACACATTGCAGTTATCAGGAAGTCCCTAGACTATTAGGTGACCACACCTGGTTTTTATATGATAGTACTGTATAACCTACTCTCGTGTTTGAAGAAGGCACAGCCCCTGCTAGAAAATTGTTGGTGCTAATTGTGATTTCTAATTACCCTAGTAGTGTAGTTGTAATCAATTAGTCCGTGAACGTAGTTGTTGGAAACAGATTAAACCGAAGTGAAGTGATCAACATTATGGCCGCTTTAGTCTGCCATTATCAGTATGCTGTGCTAGACCTTAACATTCATGACTGGAGGGTATGTTGATGTGTTTGTCCCATTCCCAGACTTGAGGGTGTGGAGGCAAGATTGCAGGAGACGGTGAGTGCTTTTGAGAAGTCAAGAGACACAGCTCGAAAGGCCAAAGCTGACTTTGAAAAGGTCAAGAAAGATCGGTTAGTGGCTTGTTTTAGATGGTTGTAAGAGCTTTGTATTGATTTACTCACTTCTTATAGCTACGACCGGTTTACTGATGCATTTGAGCATGTGTCCACAGTTATTGATGACATCTACAAGGTATGCATTAAAAGTTCATTTTGAGTAGTGTAACTTTGGTGTATTGCAATTTAATGTATTCTTAAAGTAGAATATATAGGGCATGTTTCAAAATGACCCCTATTGAGTGTGGTACGGGATTGACCCATTGAAGCGAGCCATTCAGGTCATTCTGTTTGTTACGAATTGTGTAGTGCGCATCACATTGTCACTGTTGTATTGACATTGAATTTGGTTTTTGTTTGTATAGAAATTGTCCAATAACACCAGTGCTCAGGCCTTCCTTGGAACTGAAAATGCAGAGGTAATGCCTCTATAGTCCTAAGGGGGAGTGGTCACAGTGCTCTGTGTGTTCCATAGGAGCCCTACTTGGAAGGCATCAGCTACAATTGTATTGCTCCAGGAAAGAGGTGGGTTATTGGCTATTGCATGTATGTGCAGAGAGATATGTGAACACATAGACTAAAGCTTTACTGCAGCATTTGGTTACATCCTTATGTGGGTGTGCATCCTTATGTGGGTGTGCACTCAACATGACCATCAGTTACGTTGATTCAGTTTACCCAACTCTTCAAGTGTCCCATTTTAATTGATTTTGATCAACAATGTAAAGAAACATCAAATTGCCACTTGGGTGACAATTAGAAAGAAGAGAAGGTAAAAAATGAAATCAACTCACGTCATGGTTATGGTGTACAGTCATGATAACACACCCAAGTAACCATTCAATGTGATATGGCTCATTTGCAGCTGTAGCTACCCTATGTTCTTATGGTACCATCTTGTTCTACACTACAGTATAGTGGGCACTATTTAGAATTCCATATTGTTCTCTAGATACCGACCTATGGACAACCTTTCAGGAGGGGAGAAAACTGTTGCAGCCTTGGCACTTCTGTTTGCCATTCACAGGTAGATCACTAACTAGTGTTGCCTAGCACACAGTAGGTATTGATTCCTCCATTTCCAACCAGCTATCAACCTGCTCCATTCTTTGTACTGGATGAGATTGATGCTGCCCTGGACAACACCAATATCAGCAGAGTCAGTTGACCATGGCTATGTGGTTATGGCCTCATGATACAGTAGTGGTGGCATATGTATACAATGTTTGAATTGGGGCAACTGATCACTTTAGTTGTAGCAATCAGAACTCAATTTGATAATTGATTTGAAATTTGAATATTCGCAGATGGAATTTGTAAGGGGGGTGGGGTGGGGGGCTGTGATTGAATGTGTTTAGGCTGGGGACCATCACTGACCACTAAAATACTTCTCATGGTTTACAGTGTATGTGACAGGCAATTTGGGCCACAGTTTTTGATTGCAAACTGCATGTGCATGTACATGTAGCTAACCCAATGTCCTTGTCTTGATTATTCATTAATCAGAAGACAAATATGATCTGGTCCCCAGGGTGCACAATTTATGTGTTGCCTCTAACCTGTACATGTTAGGTTGCCAACTACATCACTGAGCAAACCAGGACCAGCTTTCAGTGCATAGTGATCTCCCTCAAAGAGGAGTTCTACTCTCATGCAGATGCCTTGGTCGGAATATATTGTGAGGTACGTTTGATCACCAAAGTCCCAAAGCAACATACCATAAGCACTCTCCCCTGGACCATTCATGGGCATGTACAGAATGAGATATAATTGCATGGGGGGGGGGCTATACTAAAGCAACTTGATCTTTATGGATATGTAATCCTGATCTGTAGTGTTGATTGTAGTGCAATAGGGTGGTGCACAGGTGTTTGCTAGACTGTACATCTCTACCTCAGATGAAAGGATAGTCACAAGTAGAGAGGGGGGAAGAGTGATGGAACACACAGGGCATAGTAAACTAGCTTGTGAAGAAAGTGCTTCCATCCCCCATCAAGCGTACTTAGTGTAACCACTGGTCCCATTGTTGTGTTGGCTTGGAGAGGGACTTGGGCACAACACTTGTCATGATTTGCGATGGAAAGGGTAGTCGCTGATCCTATTGTGCATTTTTCCTTTTCCTGTTTGCCTTACCTCTCCACTCCTCTGTCCATTTGTACTCTGTAGGCTGGTGGAGACTGCACAGTGAGTCGTATTCTGACCCACGACCTCACACAGTATCCTGCCACCACCTCTGGAGCCTCTCCCACCAAAGTCCGGGCCCATTAGAGCACTGCTGTGCCAACCCATCATCTTCATCATAGCTCTCCCCCCCCCCCCCCCCCCCCCTCCCCTTCCTCTGTGACATTCATTAATGCATGTACATTCTCACTTCTAACCAAACTATACAGAACTAACTTCACAATTTCTCTTCCCCTTCCCTTCTTTGTGTTTTTTTTTTTTTTTTTTACAAACATATACATCAGATCTGTTTATAAGTACAATATATTAACCTGTACATTTTGCCCAATCAATGCTAATATAATGGCATTTTGCAGTGGACAAGCCATAGCTGTCGTCATGAAGTTGGCTACACGATCCAACAACATTCTGTCTGTACTAAATTGCTAAATTGCCTCTAGATATGTCATTACATAAATGATGCTTTTATTATTAGCACCTAATGCAGCTGACGTAATTATGACCTGGCACTAACCAGGGATATGATAAAAAACCATGACTGGACTTTTTCCTCTGATAATGGACATGATATAATCGTAGCACTCCTTATTGCTCACAAGTACATAGTGGTAGCGGCATTTGTTTGCTTCCATAATTTATTCCATTTAGGAACGCACAGCACACGAGAGAGCGAGATGCGTGGGTGTACGGTGTGACGTTATATTATATTTGCGCTCCAAATCGAATTATCCCATATTTGAGCACAGCTTCTTATTTCTGCCTGCAAAAGATATGAATGCCTTACAGTTGGCGTGCTTGGTTGCGGTCATCCTGAGCCTTCTCTCAGCTCCCGTGAGCGCTATGGCGTATGGTGTGAGTGACGGATTGGCTATCGTCTTCCTGGCTATCGTGGGCATTGTGGTAATGTGCGCCCTATTCGGATTCCTCGCACGCAGAAAAGGACCCATATGAACTGACTGTCACGCACAAGCGCAAGTTGTCTAGTCGTTGTCCTGTAACCGCGATTCTGTGTTCTATGTCATGTACCTGAAGTGCCGTGAACGTTTTGTGTTGAACCGTAGATATTGGTTGAACTGTTGTTAGATTGAGTGTTCGATGTACTTGTTTATTCTATACACTGTTCCTTCCCCTTGGTGTGCAACACGCGTGACTGTTTGGAGTAGAGAGATAGCATACACACATGCACACCTGGCGCACGTGCGCGCACACAACACACACACACACACACACACACGCAGACACGTACTTATGCCGGATCTTAGCATTTTCCCATTGATCTCGATGTCACCCAAGGTGGACGACCCATTCCTCCGCCACGGGATCCCGGGGCCGCACGTATCCGCCTTTTCTCCTGGCTCTGGCTATGCGAATGCAATTGCTGGCTAATCCCTTAGTACCGCATGTCTACACCTGTAGCGTGTGTCCACATGGCTGCTGCTTTTGGACGGTTAAATGTTTGCACATAAAAGCGCAGATATAGCGTGCATAAAATCTGCTATTGACCTGCTGGCAATGCAGAAATGTGTGCAACTTTGAGATAGAAGCGTATTGCTTCCTAATCCTATCCAGTGCTGTTGTACCTGTCACGTGGAGCCCTTTGAATGAAATAAGTCACCTTTGTGCCTCAGCCTTTCAGATCTTCAGATTTCTGGCACTTGACCACTTCGTAGGTGTTTTTTTTTGTTTGTTTTTTAAAGCTTCTTCACTAGTAGCAAACTAGCAAACAAGGATGATTATATTAGTGCAGTACAATTCAATGAAGTCCTATTCAACTCTTGGACAACTCAAATGCTTAAAGTATAGTGCTTAACAGTATTCATTGTACTATTTCTATGCCATCAATTATTTGAAGTTGAAAGATGGTTTATGTCACATTGTCTGCTGAAGCTTAAGATCACAATTTTTATGGTATAACATTGTGTGTGTGTGTGTGTGTGTGTGTGTTGTGTGTGTGTGTGTGTGTGTTGTGTGTGTGTGTGTGTTGTGTGTGTGTTGTAGTGCTGCTACCTCGGGTATGGTCAGTATTGTATGCTGCAATGCACTTAACTTCACTGAATGTATTTTGCTGCTTGGATACTGCGTTATTGACTGGAGAAACATGGACACGTGTATCTCTGTTAAAAGGAGATGTATTTTCAGTGCAAGCAGCACTTTCGATCATCTGGCTGTACAAACCAAATGCATTTTTGAGCTGATATCTACAGCAAGCTAAACAGGACATTTTTGTGCATGCAATATTGACCAAATCCATGGAAATGACCTCCTTGTCCAGATCAGCTAGATCACTAAATGTGACGCTGTCTTGTAGCTCTTTATGTTAGCATCTGAGTATTTTTATGTTTGGTACCTTATGGTATATATTGTGTCTAAGATGATGATGGTTTTCTGGTTGTTTCTGTCTTGCAAACCCAGCTACAGCAGGTCAATCAACGCATCCTATAAAGATCAAGGGTGCAGTTGGCATGTCAAAAAAAAAGGTGGGCCCATTTCCAATCAAATATCTTATCTCTATCCAGATATTTGTTTATGCCAACTCCACAGCCATGCTATCAATGATTTGGGCCTAGCGTGTGTGTGTGTGTGTGTGTGTGTGTGTGTGTGTGTGTGTGTGTGTGTGTGTGTGTGTGTGTGTGTGTGTGTGTGTGCGCGTGTGCGTGCGTGCGTGCGTGCGTGCGTGTGCGTGTGTGTGGGTGGGTGTGGGTATCTAATTGTACACGTACACTGCTAGTTCATTGCAATTATTAATGTTATTTATTGAAACATTTAGGCGCGTCCCCACATACTGCAGTAGCCATCTGAACAGTCAATCATCAGAGGGACCATATCTATGCGGGGAACTACTAGCTATAGCGACTCAGTAAGCAGATTTGTTTATTAAATGTCTGTCTTCTGTAGGCCCTAAGGAAAGCTTTCCTTTCAGGCCATTTCTTAGAGAGACCCGGGACCCTCGAAAGATTCGCTTTGTCAAGTAGGATCGACTGTTTGCTCGAAATTTAGGTCAGTTCTATTAACGGAGAGGCCGTTGCACGTTGTATGTTAGCAGCCGTCGCTTGATCTGTACACAACCAAAAACTTTTTCTCGGAACACGGGTGTACACAACCTGCAACAGTATGTCAACGACCTCTTTCAGATAAGTGCAAAGAAGTGAAAGTAGAACTGCAGAGAAAGAATGAAGAGATCAAGAGGTGTGTGTGTGTGTGTGTGTGTGTGTGTGTGTGTGTGTGTGTGTGTGTGTGTGTGTGTGTGTGTGTGTGTGTGTGTGTGTAAACAGAGATAATATATAGAGGGATTGGAAACTAATCACGTGCGCCATAGACTTAGGCATTTTTAACGCGCGCGATCCTCGCAAGCGTGAATCACACCTTGTATAGACCAAAAAGGGGGCGGATTTTATACTTTGAATACAAGTCTTGAATGCCACAAGGTAACTAACTACCCTTTTTTGATTTTAATACGGGCAGCGTATAGATAATCCACCATAGATTCATTAGGCGCTGCTAGATTTGGTGTAAAAAAATGACTTATAACGGAGAACGAAAATTAGCCTTTTTTTTTTTTACTTGTGGGGGAGAATCCGCTGATTTAGACGAGCTGTTATCGTCTTGTTTGGTATATATACTTCATATAGGCTATTGTGTGCCCATCGCTTTCGTTTTGGCGCATAGCGTCCTTGTAACCCTCACAATCACATTTCCTATACCCTTAGTTTGTGGGGGAGCTACACCGTTGTGATACGGAACCGACTGGTTTTGGTACATTAGTTTGACAGTGCAGTGTTGGTTGTGTGCCCATCGCATGTTTTTAAAGGCCAAACGTGTCCCATTTGTTTAGTGAATTGCTACAAAGGTGATGATGGGAGGAAGAAAATTTAAGAACGCGGGAAGAAAGAAGAGTGAACTTTGAAGCTGAGTGTGGCTATTCCTCGCAATCGTATTAAGGTTGCAGTTTCAGAAGGCTTAGCTTTATCTCAGCTTGTTCCAGAATCCTTAAGCCCTGTGGATATGTTGTCTGAGGTTGTTCCGGAGTCCCTACGTCCTGTGGAATCACTTCCTGTCTGTTTACCCATGTCTCTTTTAACAACTGGTTTGGTAGAATCTTTGTATTCTTTTATAACAGGATAGCTAGAGTGACACTTCCTACATCATGGGTGGTTTTCAATTCAGATGGATGATCTATGTCCATTTAGTGTCACAAGGCAGTGGCAAGGCAGCAACAATTGCCATGTCAGTGGTTGTTGACATGGACATGCAGTGGTGTATTCACACCTAGCTTGCATAGGCCTCTGCATGTTCCAATGTGTTCACTTCTTAGTGGTATGCCAATCTTGCTAAACTCAGTTGACAGTGTCTTCACAATTCTTAATTTCTTGGACAACACCAAATTCTGTGCTGGTAATCCTGATAACCAGCAAATGCTTTCTCTACATGGTTGTTCAGGTAATTGTGATAGCTCTGGTCAAAGCAACTTGTATGGATTCTTTCCAGGAGTGCGCGCGTTGATTGGTGTTGATTGGCTGTGTTTCCAATCCCTCTATATATATTATCTCTGGTGTAAACAAGTTGATACACGCCCGGAGGGCAACAACCTCGTTGACAGCTGTTAACCACAGCACAGATAACGCCTGTCAACAACCCGCAACATGACCGTATAAAACAGGGGCGTACAATCCATATATGGCCATGGCCTTGAACTCTATATATACATCACTTTAAAAAATATATTTTTTAAACGAATACAATACACATTGTAACAATACAATAACTGTGTCCAATCATGTTCGAACACAAGCTTGGTACTAGAAATTTCCTCCCTTTCAACCATGGTTTGAGTTTGGGTCTCTTTAAATTTGCAGTTATTTTAACATTCGTGAATCTTGGAAATCGGTGTCACAATTCTTGTGCTGTCCACAGTGAAGATTGTTTTTGACAGTGTGAACAGAGGGCATTCAAAGCTGTTTAAGCATTGCTGTCCATTGGGTAGCTCCAGGGGATCAAAACCTTGCACAAGGCACAGAGTATGGTCTGACTCCGTTTTGATAGTAGCCAGAAGCTGGCCATATGTAAACTATAATGGCAGGGCCAGGGTAAACACAATAACACCAAATTTGTCTTCTTTACCTGACTAAATACTGGGTGCAGTTTCACATAATCTCCTGAATGAACTAAATCAGAGCTCTGAGAGACAACAGCTCTATATTCCTTTACGTCACCATCGGAAGTTCCTATATGTGCAATAACAGTAAATGGAGGATTCTGTTGCTGAAGTTCTTCTATTGTTCCATCCATTGTGGTAGAGTGGAGCTTTGAGTGTGCTGAATCGACCATGGTATGACGTTGCCTATTGGAAGCTAATACTCAAAAGCATCCTTAGTATCCTGATCTCGTTGACAGCAGCTGTGTTTATTCAGCGTCGCTTAAATTTATGCACCTATCAATGTCAAAAAAACCCCCCCCCCCGTACGGGTTTAGGTGGGAGATATCGGGGATTTGAAATTGTATTAATTCAAACTGCCCGACCCTGGAGGCGATTTGACTATCGTACCATACGGGTCGGGGAAAGGCGTCGCGGATATACAAAAGCGTACATGTATGTATATAATTAGCACAGTACAGCACTGCGAAGCAGGCCGAGATGCATGTATACATGTACGAACGTAGCAGACGAACGTAGCAGCTACATCGAACATAGCAGCTTAGTAGGCCTACCTGTACCGGCATTTCTGTCTCAGAGTATGTTTTGGCTATTTTTGTAAACCTGACTGATGGCTAAATCCATGTGCGACGCTGTATGATACATTGAGTGTATGCGCGCAGCATTTGTATATTAAAAAACTAAAGACCTTTTTATTCCAGGCCTTCTGAACTCTAGATCACATTCTGGTCCCCCATGGATGCAACCCATCACTTTTGTTTTAAAATAATAATAATAATAATAATAAAATGTATACAAAAAAGACAGCATTACTGAAACATTGAGGAGGGCTACAATGTTTGCATTTGTAGGTCTCTGATTTTGGTTCTTCAGCAAGGTTTTCACAGGATGCACAATACCAGTTTGAGCAGCTATCACATGCTATCCAAAACTCTCCTTCGTCCTCTGCATATGCCACCCCACAGGTAGTACAGTTGTATGCATCCTGGTGAGCATCCTTATCTTTCCTTGAGACGTCAGCTCTGTTGCATGTGCTATTCTTCTTTCTTTGTCTCGTAATTGCTGCTTTGGCACGTCCTCGTTTCTGGTTAGTGATGACCTCCTTAAGATGATTAATCCATAATCAAACCTCATCACAGGACAGAAGGGTTTCCTTTGCTGCCATATTGATTATTTCATCAGAGATTGGGAGATTCACTTTTGCACAATTCAGTGAAGTACTCTTTCAGAATTAATGATGGGGGCATCACCACATTCCTGTCACCGTTAATAACATCTTGTACACGTACTAATTCTGTGCAGTAGTGCCCATTACAGAATCCGCCCTTGCATGTCGTACCAGCAAGTATTTCCCCAAGGCCTATTGGGGTCCTTTGAAGGCCAAAGGCAAATATGACAGTAAAGGTCCCCCAGGATACCAGGAGCATGTGAGCTCTTCATTCTTGCCTTCCTGTGCTGCTTTGCATCTTGGGTGCGGACATTGAGGCTGATAACAGCACATTAGATAGAAAATATAGTTTTGTGGGAGACCTTTCACCATATGGTTGTTCAGGCACAGTTCTACTGATGCTGCATTGATGTGCATTTGATAATTTGATAGTGGTCTACTTGTAGTTTTTTTGTAATTATGGCTTGTTCTCGAATTTTGTCTTTGTTTTCAACATTAGAATTCTAAAGAACAGATTGATATGGAAATGCATAATTATCAAACCACCATCAATCTTGTACATGTACAAACAAAAACAGACATACACAAGTAGTGAATATCACTAAGGCAGGGCTCTTTCTGGGACAAGTGTACACAAGTAATTGCAAACACAACCATTTGGCCCAGGTGACCAACTTTGACTTGAACACCAGCACATAAATGCCTGTGTGTTCTTTAGTTTATATATTTATAAATAAACGTTGCCCATCAAATCACTCACCACTTCATTCGAATTTGTAGCTATTTCCACAACTTCACTTGAGGCCGAACCACTATTCGGGCGTCGCTATTAAATATACGTATATTGAATACAAAACTTAATATCATCTGCTCTATACAGTATATAGGCATATTGGATGATGAGAGGGTTGGGACATGCAAGATAAACAGTGGACAGAAACACGCATAAGGGATACACGTCTTCATCGTCTGCCTTAATGTCCAGAATGCCGATTATCTAGCTGAATATTATCCTACCTGTTGCAGACGTAAAACTTGAAAAACACTTTTGTCCTCAATTTGTTGGTTTTGTAGGTCCACATAGAATATGCGGCATCCCCTTTGCTGAAAATTGGCAGTAGTAAGTTGATTGACAACTGTACGAATTTTGTTCTTTATGTCATCCAAAACCAAACATTCGGCAGTGTAAACAAAACAAAAATGCTCATAAGACCACTCGCAACGGATTAATAATGCAATACTCAATATCGTATGGAGAGCCACATGAGAAATAAAGTATTGCAATGCAAATAACTTGAATGAGGATGATTACAGAGGGCATTGATAAACTTGATATTTTAATGTCTGAGTCTTAATGACATGTGATTCCACCATATCTCTGGTTACATACGGCACTGCTTATGGTAACAAATTATCTTGCTGCGAGAACATCTTGAAGACGTTGATCACCTCGAAGATTATTGACACACCGGACACCTTCATCGTCATGGATTTTACCTCTTCTGATCATTTGTTGAACAAGTTCAGGTACATTATCCAATCCCAGTTCTGCTCAACTTGAATCAAGATGTTCTCGCCTGCTTCGATAATGTCGCTAAAAGTTTCTCTGACACTTTGTTCTAAATTCTGTTCTTCCATCATATACATGATGCGTCGATTCTCGTTAATCGCCACCATCACACTTTTTACAACTTCACTTGAGGCCGAACCACTATTCGGGCGTCGCTATTAAATATACGTATATTGAATACAAAACTTAATATCATCTGCTCTATACAGTATATAGGCATATTGGATGATGAGAGGGTTGGGACATGCAAGATAAACAGTCTAAAACACGCATAAGGGATACACGTCTTCATCGTCTGCCTTAATGTCAGAATGCCGATTATCTAGCTGAATATTATCCTACCTGTTGCAGACGTAAAACTTGAAAAACACTTTTGTCCTCAATTTGTTGGTTTTGTAGGTCCACATAGAATATGTGGCATCCCCAGTTCTGCTCAACTTGAATCAAGATGTTCTCGCCTGCTTCGATAATGTCGCTAAAAGTTTCTCTGACACTTTGTTCTAAATTCTGTTCTTCCATCATATACATGATGCGTCGATTCTCGTTAATCGCCACCATCACACTTTTTACAATTTCACTTGAGGCCGAACCACTATTCGGGCGTCGCTATTAAATATACGTATATTGAATACAAAACTTAATATCATCTGCTCTATACAGTATATAGGCATATTGGATGATGAGAGGGTTGGGACATGCAAGATAAACAGTGGACTAAAACACGCATAAGGGATACACGTCTTCATCGTCTGCTATTATGTCCAGAATGCCGATGATCTAGCTGAATATTATCCTACCTGTTGCAGACGTAAAACTTGAAAAACACTTTTGTCCTCAATTTGTTGGTTTTGTAGGTCCACATAGAATATGCGGCATCCCCAGTTCTGCTCAACTTGAATCAAGATGTTCTCGCCTGCTTCGATAATGTCGCTAAAAGTTTCTCTGACACTTTGTTCTAAATTCTGTTCTTCCATCATATACATGATGCGTCGATTCTCGTTAATCGCCACCATCACACTTTTTACAACTTCACTTGAGGCCGAACCACTATTCGGGTGTCGCTATTAAATATACGTATATTGAATACAAAACTTAATATCATCTGCTCTATACAGTATATAGGCATATTGGATGATGAGAGGGTTGGGACATGCAAGATAAACAGTGGACTAAAACACGCATAAGGGATACACGTCTTCATCGTCTGCCTTAATGTCAGAATGCCGATTATCTAGCTGAATATTATCCTACCTGTTGCAGACGTAAAACTTGAAAAACACTTTTGTCCTCAATTTGTTGGTTTTGTAGGTCCACATAGAATATGCGGCATCCCCAGTTCTGCTCAACTTGAATCAAGATGTTCTCGCCTGCTTCGATAATGTCGCTAAAAGTTTCTCTGGCACTTTGTTCTAAATTCTGTTCTTCCATCATATACATGATGCGTCGATTCTCGTTAATCGCCACCATCACACTTTTTACCTGAGCCATTTGAGCGGGTACGGGTATTAGACAATACTGCTGCATAAAATGTAATAATTTCATGTCAAACGCCCGTATTTATTCAGCGTCAAATAATTTCAAATCCCCTGATATCTCCGACCCTGTCCCCGTACGGGCGGGGGACAGGGTTGACATTGATAGGTACATTAGATAGCTACAGTATCCACGGCTTTACAAACACCTCTCAATATACTTCACAATCCTCTTGAGGCGACTCTCATTGCATTTTAGGCCACTCCAATAAGATTCCTTGTTTCCCATTTCAATAGGACATACAAGGCATGCGGGCGGGCGATTCATTTTCATTATTCATTATATTATACACAAACCACAACCTACTCGTTATGTAACGTCTTTAATATTAAACACAAACAACAACCTACACATACACATGAAATGTATTTCTTGACAGCAGGATGATGTGAACATGCTTCGCATTGTGGGCAGGGTTGCTGAAGGCCAGCCCGGCCTGTCAGGCCGACCTTTCAGGCTGGACCTTTTGGCCTGACCTTCAGGCCGGACCTCGGCCTGAAAGGTCGGGACACACCCCTAAATGCATGCATTTAATTAGATTGATTGTTATGGCAAACAAATTACTAGACATGATTATACAATCAGTCACACGATTACTGATATATGCATGCATTGCGCAGAAGTGAGCTATAGACGTAACTAATTTTAACTGTTCACAGATTCAGCACCCATGCATTGTGCTTAACCATTACGCACGCCTCCAGTCGCTGAGGGAGAAGATTCCACCTTTGACGTTGTTGAATAAGCTTGGCTCTAGAAAATACCAGCTCAGATGGCGCAGATGAGGCAGGGATTGCCAGGTACTTTCTCGCAAGCTTAGAAGCTCTTGGAAACCATGAGTCGTGCAATTTCCAACATGCAAGTGGATCTATAGGAGATGTAGCATTCACTTGTCGGACCTCAGGAATTAAAAGCCAAGCATCGAACTCGTCTTTAACTTCTCTACGTAGGCCGTGTGCTGGTGCATCACTATTACGATCCAGTTTTTCAGATTCTTCTTCATCTGCATCAAGAAAGTCACAGTCTTCAAAACGACGATGTTTTAATTTTGGTGGTACCGCAGCATCATCTTCATTGTTCTCATCATTATCAGGTATGGGTATCTCTGCCACAGCAAACATCTCATCTAATAGTTGTTGTTGAATAAGATGCTGTTGGTGCGGTTTTAACCACTCTAGGCTTTTATGTCGAGGATCTACAATTGCTGCCATCCCTAGCAGAACATTACCAGTATGCCAGTGTCTCTTCATATCTCTCAAAAGAAAGTTGTGCATGCTTGAAACTGGTGTGGGAAGGTCAACCCAAGTCTTGTTCAACAATCCCCAGGAATGAGGTGGATTTGGCCTGCTTAAATACAACATCAGTTGTGTTATCTTGCGAGACAAACTGCCAAGTGTGGGGTACTTTTCACCCTGCAGATAGTCAGTTACAATTTGAAATGGCTTCAAAAACTGACAAAGCATCTTTGCAGCTGACCAATCAGCTTCTGAAGGACCCTCTAAACCTAGCTCATCAATAAGTTTGCAAAGGGGAATCTGTAAGTGTATACATCGCTCCGGCATGTAATATGTGGCATTCCATCGTGTTACAACACACTGAATCAGCTTCAGTGTGCGACCATGCGGTGACCTATGACTAGACTGTTAACAGCAGTATTACCTCCACCTTCAATAACTTGTCTGGTTGCCTGCTGAGTGTCATCAGTATTATCTTAATCTGCCTCCTCCATTATGAGCTCAGCAGCAGGCCCACCTATCTGAGCAGTACGCAAGTTTTCTGTCATGAGAGGTGAAGCATGTATCTTATTTACCAACTTTCGAAAGGTTGAAACCAGGTCACTTGTAGGATTTATTGGGGCTGCAGGTGCATTCTTAGGCTTTGCTGGATCAATGTAATTCTTGATGGATAACTGCAGTGTGTGGCAAGCACAGCGCACAAATACAATTCTTCCACAGCTGCCACAAAGTTAGCACCATTATCAGTGGCAATCGCATCCAGTCTGTCGTCTAAAGTGTATTTCACTCCCAGCTCATTCAGCAGTGATACTATCTCTTCTGCAGTATGAGACACATTGCTAATGCTCACTCCTAAAACAGCTGACATGAGACACCAGTCCGCACTAATCCAATGGCAGGTGACTGCCACATAAGAGTCACCTGTTAGCATCTTTGCTGCATCAGTAGCGAGTAACACAGAAGTGGACTGCTGTAATAATGCCTTAAGCCTGAGCAACATCTTTGCATAAATGTCATCTATCAGTTCAGTCAATTTGCTTCTGCCTGGCATTCTGAATGACCCTCTTGATATGCAGGCAATGAATTTATTAAAAGACAAACTGTCTGCAAGAAGAGGAGGGAGTAGATCATCGTACCATGCTTGTGCCAGCAGTTGCATTGCAGTATCATGCTCATTATCTATGAGGGGTACAGACTTGGCTGTAAAATATTGCTCAATATGACCCTTTTTAGCTATTAGAGTGCTTTCTCTTCCTTTGTAGGCCAAAGTCAGGGATGCTTCCTCTTGTTCCCCACTAGATTCACGCAGCTCCTTTTTATGGTGCCTTTGCAGGTGCCTCAGAAGAGTTGAATTCTCCTTACAAAGGGCTTGTGGCAGTAGTCACACCAAGCTTTATCAGCAAACCCTTCATATCCACTCTTTTCCTTTGTTTCATGAAATTTGTGCACTTTGAAGTGTGACCACACCACAGAGGATTGCTCGCGTCGTTGCGGGTACCTTATAAGCTCATCCGTGTTATAAACCCAGAGATCTGGATTTGTAGGAGACACACGGGAAGTATCTGATAGAGAGGAACTGCAGCAAGCACCTGAGGCTGTATTCATAGCGATGGCTGCGAATTTGCGCAGTTAATGAATGAATAAACGTAATAATTGCAACAATGAATGAATAATTGTAACTATAATTAATAATTGTATTTTATCGGGTCGACCTTTCAGGCCACAGGCCGGAGACTGGCCTGACCTTCAGGCCACAGGCCGGAGACTGGCCTGACTTTCGACAACCCTGATTGTGGGTATTGCTCAGGTGAAGTGAATGGCTGATCACAGCCACAATAAACACATACGGGTTCAAAACCAGCTGAATAGTAAAGCTTTACAATTGCATCTCCACAAGCATGATCCCTGATTTCTACATCCTTGAATTCATCTCCAAGATGTAAATTGGCCCCACAAGAATAGGAATGGTCATTCAGAAGTTGCTGGAGTTGGTGACATTTTGCTACAGAGAGCTTATATTTTGAGTACACAAGCCTCCACATGTTACACTCTTCACACTGCACCATCAGCTGAGCATTTATCACATGTTGAACACTCGCATACAATGGAAGACTCTTAACCTTTGCATTGGATGCCCTTTGGCATTTTTTTTGACACTACTACTTCCTCTACCAGGTGATTGCTCTTTTTCTCGTACAGAATATTAAAAAAAAAACCTAACAAATGACTCGAACAACTGACTCTATGACCAAGTT
The DNA here is from genome assembly GCA_013339895.1 of Ephydatia muelleri. Lineage (NCBI taxonomy): Eukaryota > Metazoa > Porifera > Demospongiae > Spongillida > Spongillidae > Ephydatia > Ephydatia muelleri. The sequence goes on along the minus strand of JABACO010000016.1, from coordinate 2,412,922 downwards.
CAAGTCGACCAAGTCCAGTTTATCCTTGCTGGTGCCCACCTCCGCTTTAACTAAATCCATCCATGACTCTGTAGATGTGCTTGGAAGACATGGTCGAATAGAATGTTCGAAAAAATCGTGTTCTGCTTCACTGACACATACAGGCAATATTCCATGGATGTATAGTAGTTTTTCTAGACAAACACACAACAGATAGGTTCAAGATATAGCCATTTTTTATGTCTATGATTAATGTAATGATGTTACGTGACATGTGATCTAATAATGAATGAAAGCATGCTGGTACCAAATAATGATGCAGGCGGGAAGCAAGGAATCTTATTGTAGTGGCCTAATAAGGGAAGTCCTGTTCAGCTCTACTAATGGGCGAAGCCTCGAAGTCTGAATCATCCACAAGAGTCGGGATTTCTCATCAGTCGATGGCATCCAGAGCTGCCTTTAGTTATGCATGTTGCTCGGGACAGTTCAGGCGTAACCTTCTTAATGCTACTGAATTGTCGTAACTTTTGGGGAGATAAAGCTGGCAGTATGAACTCCACATACTTTCATAAGTTGGCTTTTGGTAACACCTTTAGTAGTTACAAACTTATAATGCATGCAATATCGTATAATTACATATTTGGATATAGTCAGTCACTTTCGGGTGTTTTCCTTTCACGATTCTCTCCTGCATTTATCTCTCTATGTGGAGACACAGTCATATGCCGGTTGTCCATTCAGCTCGAGTGCTGCTCTGATTGTTTTTCACTACAAGATTGTTCTTTGATCTAGACGGTTCAAACACTTCAGACTGTTCAAACACTTGACTGTTCAGCAGATTCATGACTCAGTCTCAGAACATTCGTGCAATCCAGGCTTTTGAGTGTTTGAGGGCTTCCGGCTTGATTTTGTTTGATTCTGGCCAGAAGTAGTTGGGATAATAATGCTGTGGCACCTTCCTCACAACTTAATGAACTGTAAGTGGTAGATCACTTAATTGCTGTTGAATTTGACATTGAAGTTCGTCCTTTATACTAGCTTGTCTCCTTTGTTGTATCAACGCAGCTGGTACACGTTGGTCATACCAATAAAATAATCTGTAGAAACGGCAGCAGAGACATGTAAGTCTATAGCAGCAGAGGCAGTTGCGCGATGGAGTGCACTCATCAGTGATCTCCAAGACGTACAAACTGTGTCCATTGTCTTACACACCTTTCATTTGCATCCTTTGGACTTTGGTGTGAAGGGGATGAGCTTCCTGCGCTCTGATTAGTACAGTTTTGCTGACCTGCTGCAGTGATCGTCGATATCCATTGGCTACTGTTTCCATCAACCACCAACAGCCCTCCACCTGGCAGAAAGTGTCTGTCCATCCAGGAACACTCAAATGGCAGGCTTCCAACATGCTTCCACTTTGATCAAGCATGCTTCTCTGATCCAGGTAGCTTAGCAGCTTAGCTAAACCTTACGGCACTTTGATTAGTACAATTTCATTTCAGTAGGAGGGCCTGCCATCAACCACCAACAGCCCTCCTTGTGTGTCCATCCAGGATACAAATAGCATGTTTCCAACATTCTTCCACTTTTGCTCAAGGCGTAGATGGCTGAGTTATTTGATCCACACTGGTCTTCAGTTCCTCCAATGGCAAGAAGCACACCCTCAATAATATTGTATACAAGTACGTTACACCAGATACCTTTCTCCAGATAGATTGCTGTATGTTGTGGGTGTTTGCAGTAAATTAAAAACTTCTCTATCGAGAAAGTGATTTGTTGGATGTAGGATTGGTGGTGCAAAATGCAAGGAAACAAGGTACAGTACTGTTACAGTGGGGTTTGATTGGATTCTACAATAATTGTAGAATCCTATAAAACACCACTGTAACAGTACTGTACCTTGTTTCCTTGCATTTTGCACCACCAATCCTACATCCAACAAGTCACTTCCTCGATTAAGAAGTTTTTTGTTTCTCCTCCCAGGGGTATTGCTAGTGATTGGTTCAAAACAGGAGTGCTGATGTTCAAGCTGACTACAGCTTGGACTCTCTGTCTTCGTATTAATGTAGCACGCTTGGATTGAGTTTATCTTGTGGGTATCCAAGTGCGCTGAGAAGCCCGCTTGGCCTCGGGACCTTCTGAAGTCATGCTGTGCTTGTTTAGCGGTTAGCTGCTTTTTTTTTTTTTTTTTTTTCAATGTCTTTGTTGTTCTTCGGTTCTCTTAAACTAAGAGTTCTCCTTGATACCAAGCGTTTCACCTCTGAACGCTGCTCGTTTTGAACGTTTGTATGATTTATGCATGTGACGTTAAATAGTGCATAGCCAGGCAACCGTTAATGAATGTGTAACATCATATTGCGCACGAAAGAATTTGCATCTGCTTTACTTTACGAGAGGAATCGATTTCCCCGATGAAACAATGTTTGTCTAGCATTCATTCGCTTCCTACGTGCATAACAAAGGTCAATAAGTTGATGAAAATACTTTTGGATCACAGTTACATCCACGCACATCATTTCCAGTTTATTATCTTCATCGGCTGATGTTTGCACGTGTTATCTTTATAAAAAGGCACGTTTGGAAGTAATTGATGTTTATTTGGTCTTTGTACGGTGTTCCTATTGTGAGTTACACGTGATGAAGTGAAGGAGAAGAAACCCTCAACGTAGAAGTGAGCTCCCAACCCTTAGAAAGTTTGTTTTCAAGCTTAAGATGACAGAAGGTACGAACTGATTCAAATATTTGCTTTTGGGCTAGCGATGTGTATTGCTGAACTTTATCGACAGCAGATATTCCTTAATAATTAATGACAATCCAATGGTACGTTAGATGCAGGGAGTTCATCTTTGCAGGGAATATTCTTGTGCATGCCTCTGTTGCTGGAATTACAAGTGTAGGGCACTTTGCTGCTGCATGGAGGTGTACAGACGCTTGATGTTTTCAGGCTGAACAGTATAAGAAGTAACAACCGGACTTGGTAATTGTGCATTCTTACCTGGAGTGTTTTGTGGATGTGGTGACTTACAAATACTCCACCAAAGTAATGTTGCCGATGCACATTGAAGGATTGGAGGGCTTCCTCCAATCCCTTCACAAAGGGACCATCATGGAGGGCAAACTTGCGCTCTTCTCTGCCCACGACAGCACATTGGTGTAGTGTCGGCTGTGCACGACATCTAACTTAGAGTCTCAAAGAAAACAATGAGCACTTACAAGTCCAGGTGTTTGGACACCTCAAGACGCTTTTCAACCGAATCCTTTATCCTTTGCTGTCTCTGACTTCCAGCAACCATGCCGCTTAAACAACCGGTCAGCTACACCTGTGGCTGTGGCACCACCTGCCCTAAGGCTATGCATCCTAAACTATGATGGGTTCCAACCCATTGCTTTATCTTCTCTTGCGTGCTCTAAGCCCCTCCCTCTTCACCTTTAAGCAGTTTCTCGCCTGCCTTGGACCTAGATATTCCCCTAAACACCCTCCCATGCTTGGACCTAGATATTCCCCTAAACATGTGATGTATGAGATGAACCATCCATTGCAAAATATCTTTCCAACATTCTCACTGGGCAGGTCTTTGTCCGAGTCCCACAATAGGGACGGATCCCTCCCTGTACTGATCTGTCTTACTGGAGGCCACATCAACATACTCTCTGCATTAATAGTTATATCGGAACACTTAAGCTTAATCAGCTCATCGCATCTGGACCTGGAATGCGGGTACTTCATGTCTGGCCTCTGCAACGTCTTCCCTCTCTGGTACGCTCCCAGTATTTCTTAGTTGTGGCGTCTGCCCTGCTTCTCAGAATGGTGGCTGGTAAAGATTGTGCTAGCCATCATAGCCTGGGTCCTCCAGATCCTTCAGCAAAAAGCCAGACACCTGCTGACATCACATCTTGTTTTACCTGCATTCTTTGTGCGGGATAGGGTCCTTTCCCATTCCTTTTTCCGCGCGCGAGATGCTCGACTATGTGGCCTGCAGCTGTTCCTCACATCCTCACAGAAGCAAAACTGAATCTCATTTCCCTTCCAGCGAAACGAGAACAGGTCACACTTGGCACCCTATGCTAACTTGAGGGTGGTTTTTTTTCCTGCCCAGCCTTCATCTCCTCCCTCATCTTCTGCATCTCTTTTAGCATCCGGTCCATTTGCGAGGAAAGGTCAGGGCCCTTCCCAGCATCAGTCGGTGTAGCGTTATCCTCCTCCTGGTTGGACATAGCGTAAAGTTTCCAGGTGAATGTGCACTGTGCCCTAAACTGACCTATCTTCCCCCTGTGCCCTAGACTGACCTATCTTCCCCCTGTGCCCTAGACTGACCTATCTTCCCCCTGTGCCCTAGACTGACCTATCTTCCCCCTGTGCCCTAGACTGACCTATCTTCCCCCTGTGCCCTAGACTGACCTATCTTCCCCCTGTGCCCTAGACTGACCTATCTTCCCCCTGTGCCCTAGACTGACCTATCTTCCCCCTGTGCCCTAGACTGACCTATCTTCCCCCTGTCCCCTAGACTGACCTATCTTCCCGCTCCCAAGGCTATTGTACCACGCCACATGGCCAGGCTCACATGCCTCACACTTACACAATATGTACCTAATTGCAATCGGGGAGAGCATATTCTAATTCACTACGTTCAAACAACATAAACAATTATAGGTAGACAAGTGGAGCAGCACACAGCTCCTCTCCACCAGAGGCTAGATTAAATGAAAAGAAGAGCCATTTCCCCATGAAAGTTGGTGGAGCAGCACACAGCTCCTCTCCACCAGAGGCTAGATTAAATGAAAAGAAGAGCCATTTCCCCATGGAAGTTGGTGGAGCAGCACACAGCTCCTCTCCACCAGAGGCTAGATTAATCATAGATTGACGGATCGTGACTTAAGTCATTATTTAGTGACTTAAGTCACTGAACTTTTGGAACGATAAAACACTCGAGTTGGTGGCGCTAGCTTCTTTTTTAAAAAATTGTACACATGCTATGTGGCATGCAGCTTTAAACTATTCTAAAATGGTTGTATTTTAAGCCAGAGGAGCGTAGCAAACAGGGCAGCTTTTATAGCTGTTTGGCGGCAAACATTACAAAATACGCCCCTTTTTTGTGTTCAAACCGCGATGCCTTTCCTTGTTGGCGATCGTGTTACATGCAATGCAGCTAAGGTATTAGGCAACAAACATGCAAAGCAGAGGTACGGAAGGCTTTTTAAGGAAAAAGAACTGCTTGGGGATGTGCAGAGAATTGATGGTAAAGGGCGTAGTGTAAAATACATTGTTTATTTTGATGAAGTCGCTACTTCGAAGGCGTTTTCCGCACGCAGCATTAGGCGGCACAGCACTGCAGCAGGCGGCAATGCTGAAGCATCCATTCCCACAGCCATTTCCATATCAAGCAGTTCTCCAAATCCGCCGGTTGAAGAACCACATGATCAAGAAAGCAATGACGTTGGTGATGGCAGTAGTTTATCTTGTCACGGCGTACAATGGAAGGTAGTAGATGGCATTGTTGAAGATTGGAGATCCTCACCTCAGTTTGGTACACACATATTGTGGGGCAATGATGTAGAAGAGGTACACAGGACGCCTCTGGACTACTGGAAATTGTCTTTTCCATCACAAATGCTGCCAGATGTGATTTCTTGGACTTCTGACCAATTGCCTGTAGGATGCCCTAAGGCCACTGAAGAAGAAATCTTGGCAGTTTTTGGTGTGCTGTATTCCTTAACAAGGACATCAGAAGCTAGGAGGGATTTGTGGTCAACGAAAGATGGTCTGTTTCCTGCCCCTCGCTTTGGTGAGCGGTATGGCTTGTCAAGGGACCGCTTTGAAATCCTCTTGCGACATCTTTCTTTCTGCTCTGCACTTGAGGCCACAGGTGACAAGTGGGCCCCTGTTAGACGTCTTGTTGATGGTTTTAATGAACGAAGAATACAGAAAATATTTCCTGGATGGCAGCTCTGTGTTGATGAATCTGTATCTTCATGGCGAGGTAAGGATGGAGATTTTTGTTCCGATGGGATGCCCCATGTAACTTGCATTGAGAGAAAGCCCAAAGGAGTAGGCTGTGAACTGAAGAATTGTGCAGATGCTGATACCAAGATCATCCTGCAATTGGAAATCCAGGAAGGTGCATCAATCATGGCCAACAAAGAGTACGTTGCTGAGTACAAGTTAGCAGGAACTGCCCAACTTCTTCGACTCACAAAACCCTGGCATGGATCTGGGAGGGCTATAAGTGCTGATTCTGCTTTCGCTAGTGTAACTACAGCCATTGCATGTAGAAAGAATGGCATGCACTTCACAGGACTTGTCAAGACAGCAACACGGATGTATCCAAAGAAGTACATGGATGAAGTGGAGTTTCCAGAACTTGGAGATGATGTAACACTAGAGGCTAATGTTGAAGGTCACAACATTATGGCCCATGCATGGGGAGATAAGGTACGAAAGTGCTTTATTTCAACTCACTCTACAACCTTGCCTGGGAAGCCCTCCAATAAACGTCGCTGGAGAGAAATGCTAAATGAAGATGGTGATGAGATAGGACAAACAGAAGTTTTTAACAAAACATTGAAACGTAGGAAAGTGGTTGAATCATATTTTGATGCAGCATCCATCATTGATATTAACAACCATTTGCGCCAAGGTGGGTTAGCTTTGGAGACAGCATGGCGAACACAGTCCTGGGCATGCCGTGTTATTTCAACCGTTCTTGGAATGGTTGAGACCGATGCGTACCTTCTGTTCAAACGATTTCACCCAGGGAGTACGAAAATGAGCCACTCGGATTTCACGGAAGCTGTTGCTGAAGCTTTACTTACAAGTACCAATAAACGTAAACGTACTCACGCAACTCAGCAACAGGATTCACATGAAACATTACCCCACAACATTGCCCCATTGAGCTTGCATCCATTGTACGATAAAAACTCTGCTTCTTGGGTAGCTACCTATGCTAGTAGAGCTTGCAGTGTATGCAAAAGCCCATGCAAGAACTATTGTACTGTGTGCTCTGAAATGGCAAATGGCAGCATTGTTGCCTTATGTGGGCTGAAGTCTAAGCATGGAAGTGCCTGTATAGTAAAGCATATTATAATCAGTGATACACAATGTGGCAAGCATGCATACCATTTTTACTCCCAAGTGATCATGTGTAGCTTAAATGAAATTCATATATATGAACCTGCTGTTATCTGTATTAACAATCAACCACATGTAAAGAATTTGTTTGAATAGCTAGGTATAAATCTCATTTCACTGTATCCCAGGGTAGTGACTTAAGTCACTGACTTAAGTCACTCCCGTTTCAGTCAATCTATGATTAAATGAAAAGAAGAGCCATTTCCCCATGGAGGTTGTCATCAATCATCCTTCAAGCGATTTTCCTCATTCTCTTCACAGGACCCCTGATGCCTTCAACCACCCATCCAATGTAAGTTTATGATCTTTAGATCATGTTGCAGAAGGAAAAAAAAGAAGGCACCAAGTGATGATTACTGGAACATACTCTGTATTTAATTTTTGTCACCTTCGGATCAGCTGTAGTTTTGTCCATGGTAGTCCAAGGCCAGCTTTAATAGCCAGTGCTTCACCTGCTCCTACTGTGCTCACTACTCCAGCCTCTTGCACTAGTGTGTGCCTTTCTGCTGGGGCAAGGTAGTCTAGCCCCTTGCAAAGAAGTGCAGGAGGCTCTTCCTGGCTGACTACTCCCCACACCATTAGCTTGCAGCGGCACTGGATGGTTCTTGCACTTACTGTCCTAGTAGGAGGGGTATGAGCATGAGCCAAAGGAGTGTCCATGATGCAGCATGGACATTTGACCCCACTGCAGTTGGATGCAATGAACCAACGTATCATGCAGTCTGTGCAAACCAATGCTCTACATGGCAACTCCTGTGCCCTATGTATAATTGCCAGGCACAAGGGACACTGAAGTTGGTCCAGTATGTCTGGATTGTTGGATCTGGCAAGTATATGGTCTTGCACTGAAAAGCCTGTCTGCATGTATGGTTGCAATAATCTTTGCTATTATGGGCTGGTCGGCCTGTGAATTGTGACTTTGGTGGTGGTTTTGGATGACATATCTGAGTAAATAGATGTATACTGCATACTGTATACTCTTTTCGAAATTACCTTGGTGCAAGGGAGAGGTAGTGTTCTTGTCACTGGGCCTGTTCCAGGAGGAAGCTCATATTAACATGGGAACGATCATTCAAGGCTTCAAGTAGTTCATTGGATTCATGTAACAAGATGCATAACACTAAGACCCTAATTGTCAGCAGAGTCAGCAGATATGGAATTGTGGAATCATAGTGGCAGGTACCTTACCTGAAGACATCTGAAACTTAAGTTAACACTGGCTGTGCTTATCGAGTTCTTCCAGAGACAAAGATAAAAAGAAATGTTGCAGAGGAGAAACGGTCAAAGAATCACCGTGCCTTTCATTATTTATGCTGCTGGATCAAAGGAGCACCATTTGTTATTGGGAAGCAAAAAAAAAAAAAAAAAAAAACTGGTGTTTTAAGGGATTTAACTTTTGGTCCACATTACTGAAGAAAGCGATACTAAAAAGTTGGCATTGAAGATGAAGATTTGCAGTTAAAACTTAGATGCGGCACATCACACTTTCTGTCCAAGTAACAGGCATGAATAAGCATTGAAAATATTGCCTACAAGAACTTTGTCAACTTCTGTCGGCTTGCAAACAGACAAGGATTGTCTGATGTGTCTAGTGTGTTTAAAATATACCCACGATATTCATGTCATAGCCTTTGGAATGTGATGTTAACTACAATTAAATATCATTTGAAGCCTGTGTTATGCAGGTACATACACACACATGTGCATGGGGACTCGACATCTGTGAAAAGTAGTGTGTGTGTGTGTGTGTGTGTGTGTGTGTGGGTGTGTGTGCATGCTCTGGACTTACCATGTCATGGTCTCCATACTGCTCTGACCTTCCTCCAGCCCCCTGTGGGCCACTGCTGACATGACTCAGGAAGTGTACCAGGTAGGGTCTTAGCTGTCCTACCATCGTTCAAGGGCCTACCCTCTATGCCATCTTCGCTTGACACTAAGCACACAGGGCAGTGCACATTCTACCAACATGTCTGATACGGGTACCAGCTCCCTCTTTAACTCCACCACCACCTTACTAATCACACCACTCTCAAGGTCTACTAACCTTCCTCTGCATACAGCCACTCTGGCGGTCCTGTCAACGTCATCAGCTGCTCTCATCCCAATATATACACTCATGCCCACACAACCCAACATACCATCAGCCATTTTTGCATAGAGGTATTTTTGCACACATTTTACATTTATATATTCCAAAGGAAAGAAATCATTGACAGTTAATTTGTAAACGACATGCATAGCTCGTATGTACAATATGCATCACTTCAGACACTGGCAACTGAACATGGCGAATAGCACAGACTGTTGGGGTGGCTATTTAACCAGTGTGTGGCATGATTTGAGCTACTAAGATGCCTGCCTACCACTTTAGCCTTGTTGGGAGTTGGCCATCTGGCTTTGATGATGCCACACAGAACATAGAAGAATCATTGAACTTAGTGTCCAGCTAATAATCATTTGTGGCTATCGCCATAGGGCCGTAGGAAATGTCTGACAAGGCCAGTTAATGCCAGACTAGTTTGTTTGTTTTTTGTTTGTTTGTTGTTTTTTTTTGCTCGGATGCAAAAATCAACAGCAAAAAAATGGAATCTGATAAAACAATGACCAAGTCTCTCTGTGTATAGCTTGACACATTCCATATTCCATATTAGGGCAAGGAGGAGGGGCATACAGATTGGTGTAATTGATGAAAGCCACTTTTAAGAACTGCAACAACAAAAAATAAAAAACTTTCATTGTATACATGTAGTTCTGCAAGTACAGCATGATATGCTATTTCCAGACCCTGGCTGGATCTCCATGGCTTTTTTTTTTTTTTGCTGCTGCTGTAGACACAATCCTATGGGGAGGGTGGAAGGAAACCATATAAAAATGAACAAACATATGTGTAGTATGCTATTTATGTATTGGGGGTGTGGTCTTAACTGTTAACACCATGCGTTGGGGTGTGTTGGGATGTATTGGGGTGGCACCATATATGGTGATGTGGTTTTAGCGCATAAGGCACAACATTTGCAGATGTAAACAATGAATGTATTTGTGCTCTGAGGAAAAGGTCAACATGCATGAGATGATTCAGTCAAACACTGAGATCTGATCCAGTCATAATTGCATAGAGTGATGCTTGGAAACTTGGGGCAATAGTTTGGCAAAAGAACTAAAGAATGGTGGATAGATGGAGTGGTGAACTGTTTTGTACAGTATACTGTATATACAAAACAGATCACATAGGGACAACCACACTGTCGAACACATAACGGGTTTAAAACTTGGACGTATCTGAATTGTCTTTATCTTGGACATCTGCATCAAGTGGGAACTCATTTGCGTTAAAGATCTCTTATTTGGAATTTAAGTCTGACAAAAAATTATACTAATTAAAACTAAAGCAACACTGAGTTGTACAATCTGTAGGACATCACCTCATGCTATGTTGGCAGATGTATCAAATGCCATAAAGCTTTCCCTCAAAATATGTTCACCCTACAGATGCTTGCATGCTTCATCAACACCCAATCATTCCCACCAAAGACTAAATGAACTACTTTAGTGTGAATATAACTATATCATCCCACCTCCAAACCTCTATCAAAAGTCACATCTGCTTTACACCTATAAGGAGAACCTTTCAAAGCTCATCAATTAATTTGTGTTGACTAAACAGGATGGCAATTTTTTTTTGTGGTGCAATCTAGACTTCCAGCTCAGGGGGCATTTGTGCAGTTCTACACAGGCAGGTCGAAGGGAGAAGTAACCAAGTGGGCAATACTGCTGACACTGATAGCCATTCAACATTACCAGACCTCACACAACTGGCTCTGTGCATTGAAAGGCTGAAATGTATAAACCCTAACCACACTGTGCAGGTGATGAGAGTAGGGATTGAAGGGGCGGGTCTCTGCTGGTCCAACAGCTCCACCCTATTGATTAGGCAGCCGATGTTTGGCTTTGGAGCACTCAAGTGCATCCCGGTAAGAACAGACAACATCAGATCCTGTGTCATTAATTTTAACAAGAATGATAACACTTGGCTACCTTGCAGCCAGATTACTAACTTAGATATCACAGTAGTAGAGATTACTAACTTAGATATCACAGTAGTAGCGATTACTAACTTAAACGTTAGAGTAATAGAGGTAGGACAAACAGAGGTGTCATAAGCCTGACCCAGGAAAAGTTTATTCAAATTAATATTACACAGAATTGCATTGTAAGCAGAATTATTGTGATGATGGCGGGCACGCAGCACCCGACTCAAGAAACCGCCATCCCGTATGTTTATTGTACGCTACTACAGAGGGGTGCGTTGTGATGCCCAAAGGGGGTGGCTGGTGTTGTGCGTAGCTTACACATTTCACTGTTCCACCAAATAGGGCGTTCACGTTGTGAATATTGCGTACCACGCGGCACACACATATACACACACACACACACACAAACAATTTGGTCAACATGTTTTGATGTTATCACGCTAATTCACATTCGTGAATATATGTAAGAGGTTCGTATACTTTTTAAAATTGTATGCATTTCAAAAGAAGCGCACCATGTAATGACTTGTGTAAAAGTCAATATCTGGCTTGGTTATTGATAACGTAGGCTTGATTGTGTGATTTTCCCTTTCTTAGCTTTCATTCTCAGGAAATGGTGCCCAACTCTTTATGCAGAAAAAGCTCCATCCATGTCAATACCTATGTACACATTGACGAGCCTCAAAAGGTATGTGTGTATATGTGTTTGTGTGTGTGTTGTGTGTGTGTATCAGTGTGTGTGCATGTGTAAGCTTGTTGTACTGTAAAATGGCCACCTACTGACAGAACTTCCTCACAATACCATTACAGAGTCCTGGACAAATAGTTCCCGGCATTAGTGGGAGACTGAACAATGTCAAAGAGTTCCTGACATTAGTGGGAGACTGGGAACAATGAAACAAGGGTTTTCTGTATAAATACAAACACTCTCTGATGCACAGGTAAAGGATCACTAATAATGTAGACAGAACTAGGAAAGAATCAATCATGCACTGTCCAATCATCCTGCAATGTGTATGCTATGTATCTACTGACACAACATATCAAGATGTTGAAATGGATTTGAGGGTTACGCAAAAGCATGTTACAATATGTTAATTAGAGTCCCCATAGGCAATGTCGAAGTCATCACCATTTGTCACTCTTCTGGGTGGAGAGATTGAAGGAGCTGGAACAAGTTGGAGGGCATGGAGGGTTTACTTAGCTTAGGCATCACTGGCGCTTCTTCTACCTATACAAATGACGAATTAATCAGTGCAAATCTTTGAAGGCAGCAGTGTCAGGCTTTGACAGTACATGTAGGAAGACAATTACACAGCAGCCATGCAACTAGATAATTTGGAATCATGATACCGTAACGAACAAAATCACATATAGCTCTTGTCTGCACTTCAGTTTGTATATCAGATAGCAGGGTTTGTTTATTGGGCCCTTCGCTTTAAGTGCCTACAAAATGCAATTGTTGATAATTGGTATTTGACGTTATGTCCAGAGACCTGAGTACATAGAATCATGTTGGGTGACATCAGCAGCGTCTGTAAAATCACTCACAAAAAGGATAAGGACATATATCTGCACAGTACAGACAAGAGGCAATGTTGGATTTGAGCACCTTTGCCTTTGTAGAAGAGGGAGTTAAAGTTCACCATCAGGTGTGCAGCCTGGCACTTCCCCAATAAACTGGGGAATACACACAGCGATCTTGGTCTGTTCTGCGGAGATGGTGGTTAGAACAACCCGTCATATACGTGTGCACCAGAGTGGGACTCTGGGATGCTGATGAAAGGTCCTTAAGCCCTTAAAGGGGAAGGGTTTGAAATTTCTTAACCATTCTCGAACCGTTCTTAGCTGAAATTATTGAAAGACTGATAGCTAACAATTCGTTACTGGTGAACTATGATGTAATTCAAATTAGTTCCAGCTGCTGTCTCCTTCCTTTCCTTACAAGCATGTACAATAATCATATGTGGGATGGAAATGACATGTACTGCGTACAAGGTATCAGTTTTAATAGATCCTCAGTCCTACATATTGCACCAGCTAGGCTGAGTACTATCACAACTTATATTATGTAACTTTTAGATGACTGTTTCTCATATTGAACATTAATGAAGTACTTCAATAACTGCATAAAACTGGTGAGACACTGTACATGTAGTTGGGTGTCATTGGAGTGCCTTCAACATAAAGTAACTTTCTAAAATAATGTACAAGATGTATACGTGCAGTAATATCACTTCGTGCACACATGTAGTTCCATGATATGTATGCTGTAAACTATCTGACAACGTTAGTGTTTTGCATGACACATCTAGCAGTTCTCCCCAACCAACAAGTGATAGCCCTTCCAATACCAGCAACTGGGATACCAAGGTAGTGTAGACCAATACCTCAGAACATTCATGGGCACACCTACGCACACACACCTATGCACACACAACATGATTACAAGCCCAGTAACACACAAACAGGTATCTTCCGTTACGATTTGAAGATACAATCATGTGAAGATGGCATACCTGCTAGCACACAACAAAAGATCACCAAAACATGACTGTGTTACAACATGATCAGTACATTGTGCAAAGTGTGTCCCAGCTAGCACCTGAATCTAAGATAATTGGATTTTGTTTGACTGCAATTGGAACACCTTCTTCTCTTCAGCCATCTTCCTGGGAACAGTGTACTGAAGCCAGCCTACAAAAGTGATGATGTCATAATGGTGACTGGTGCCCTTCCCCAAACCTCTCTTCATACAAATACATGCAAAGCTGCCCCCCCCCCCCCCCCCTTCAAATGAAATAGAGGGTGGATCATACCGTGGTCCCAGGCTTTCTCCATGGCGGCAACTAGCTTCTTTTGCTGCTGTCTACACAATCCTGTGGGAGAGGGGGAACACAATTCAACAGATAACTGCTACTACTAACAACATATCTGTAACATATCCGTACGCTAAACATCCAAACATTACTGTGCAAATCCATCCATGCATGTATGTATGTATGTAGGCCTGTGCAAATGGTTGTGCTCTATCTATTGACAAGCCTGGAGACCAAAAACATATGCACACAGGTCAAAGTGCACCAACTGCAGTGCCTTGACTGCTGACCCACATATGGGGGTGTGGCCTTGACTGTTGGCACTAGTATGGGGTGTGGTTTGTGCACAATACAGCACATACATTTGTAGTTTTATGAATATGGGAGGTGGACGTGTGACTACACCATCACCCAGACGTCAGGGGACTTTTGCATGACCCCCCCCCCACCTCGACAAACATGTTGAAAGGGAGACTGGTGAAATGTGACATGTAAGGTGCCTTTGGCCCACCCTAATCCTAAGGCCCCTAAGGGGCCACCCTAAACCCTAAGGTAAGGGGCCACCCTAAACCCTAAGGGGCCACCCTAAACCCTAAGGGGCCACCCTAAACCCTAAGGGGCCACCCTAAACCCTAAGGGGCCACCCTAAACCCTAAGGGGCCACCCTAAACCCTAAGGGGCCACCCTAAACCCTAAGGGGCCACCCTAAACCCTTAGGGGCCACCCTACTTACTATCCCTATACCTCACTTCAGCTCGTTTAGTAGACGCTCCCAGAGATGTTTTGTTAACTGAATTGTGGGTATCCCATGGATGGTGTGGTATCCCATGGATGGTGTGGAATCCGTGCTAAAAAGCAGAGGCTTACACGGGCTACCTGCTTTACCTACTTTTTTTGACGGCCACATGCTTTTAAGTGCTAGAGCAACATCCATACCAAAATGTACAGCTTTTTGCAAGCCACTTTTTGTGGAACATCACCCCATGTTCAGATGTATCAAAAATACCACATGAACATATGTTCCCCTGATGTGCATGCAACAGACACTCCTTAAACTTTGGTGCAATGAATACTATTAAATACACCCATCTGTGTTATCATGTCAACATCATTCAAACCACTATCTAAAGTAGCACACATGCATTGGCTTACACCTAAAGGAAGACAACAAAACCCAACAAATGTTCATAGATTCATTGCTGACAAACAACAGGGGTATTTTTTAGTGGTCCAATTACTGTAAGACTCTCACCTACTATAGCACCCATCCACAGGATACACTGCAGTACTAAGGGAGCAGTACTAAGGGAGCAGTACTAATGGAGCAGTACTAAGGGAGCAGTACTAAGGGAGCAGTACTAAGGGAGCAGTACTAAGGGAGCAGTACTAAGGGAGCAGTACTAAGGGAGCAGTACTAAGGGAGCAGTACTAAGGGAGCAGTACTAAGGGAGCAGTACTAAGGGAGCAGTACTAAGGGACTAAGGGAGCAGTACTAAGGGAGCAGTACTAAGGGAGCAGTACTAAGGGAGCAGTACTAAAGGAGCAGTACTAAGGGAGCAGTACTAAGGGAGCAGTACTAAGGGAGCAGTACTAAGGGAGCAGTACTAAGGGAGCAGTACTAAGGGCAGTACTAAGGGAGCAGTACTAAGGGAGCAGTACTAAGGGAGCAGTACTAAGGGAGCAGTACTAAGGGAGCAGTACTAAGGGAGCAGTACTAAGGGAGCAGTACTAAGGGAGCAGTACTAAGGGACTAAGGGAGCAGTACTAAGGGAGCAGTCTAAGGGAGCAGTACTAAGACAGGGAAGGGAGCAGTACTAAGGGAGCAGTACTAAGGGAGCAGTACTAAGGGAGCAATACTAAAGGAGCAGTACTAAGGGACTAAGGGAGCAGTACTAAGGGAGCAGTACTGCAGTACTAAGGGAGCAGTACTAAGGGAGCAGTACTAAGGGAGCAGTACTGCAGTACTAAGGGAGCAGTACTAAGGGAGCAGTACTAAGGGAGCAGTACTAAGGGAGCAGTACTAAGGGAGCAGTACTAAGGGAGCAGTACTAAGGGAGCAGTACTAATGGAGCAGTACTTAGGGAGCAGTACTAAGGGAGCAGTACTAAGGGAGCAGTACTAAGGGAGCAGTACTAAGGGAGCAGTACTAAGGGAGCAGTACTAATGGAGCAGTACGGGAGCAAGTACTAAGGGAGCAGTACTAAGGGAGCAGTACTAAGGGAGCAGTACTAAGGGAGCAGTACTAAGGGAGCAGTACTAAGGGAGCAGTACTAAGGGAGCAGTACTAAGGGAGCAGTACTAAGGGAGCAGTACTAAGGGAGCAGTACTAAGGGAGCAGGAGCAGTACTAGGGAGCAGTACTAAGGGAGCAGTACTAAGGGAGCAGTACTAAGGGAGCAGTACTAAGGGACTAAGGGAGCAGTACTAAGGGAGCAGTACTAAGGGAGCAGTACTAAGGGACTAAGGGAGCAGTACTAAGGGAGCAGTACTAAGGGAGCAGTACTAAGGGAGCAGTACTAAGGGAGCAGTACTAAGGGAGCAGTACTAAGGGAGCAGTACTAAGGGAGCAGTACTAAGGGAGCAGTACTAAGGGAGCAGTACTAAGGGAGCAGTACTAAGGGAGCAGTACTAAGGGAGCAGTACTAAGGGAGCAGTACTAAGGGAGCAGTACTAAGGGAGCAGTACTAAGGGAGCAGTACTAAGGGACTAAGGGAGCAGTACTAAGGGAGCAGTACTAAGGGAGCAGTACTAAGGGACTAAGGGAGCAGTACTAAGGGAGCAGTACTAAGGGAGCAGTACTAAGGGAGCATACTAAAGGAGCAGTACTAAGGGACTAAGGGAGCAGTACTAAGGAGCAGTACTGCAGTACTAAGGGAGCAGTACTAAGGAGCAGTACTAAGGGAGCAGTACTGCAGTACTAAGGGAGCAGTACTAAGGGAGCAGTACTAAGGGAGCAGTACTAAGGGAGCAGTACTAAGGGAGCAGTACTAAGGGAGCAGTACTAAGGGAGCAGTACTAAGGGAGCAGTACTAAGGGAGCAGTACTAAGGGAGCAGTACTAAGGGAGCAGTACTAATGGAGCAGTACTAGGGAGCAGTACTAAGGGAGCAGTACTAAGGGAGCAGTACTAAGGGAGCAGTACTAAGGGAGCAGTACTAATGGAGCAGTACTAAGGAGCATACTAAGGGAGCAGTACTAAGGGAGCAGTACTAAGGGAGCAGTACTAAGGGAGCAGTACTAAGGGAGCAGTACTGCAGTACTAAGGGAGCAGTACTAAGGGAGCAGTACTGCAGTACTAAGGGAGCAGTACTAAGGGAGCAGTACTAAGGGAGCAGTACTGCAGTACTAAGAGAGCAGTACTAAGGGAGCAGTACTAAGGGAGCAGTACTAAGGGAGCAGTACTAAGGGAGCAGTACTAAGGGACTAAGGGAGCAGTACTGCAGTACTAAGGGAGCAGTACTAAGGGAGCAGTACTAAGGGACTAAGGGAGCAGTACTAAGGGAGCAGTACTAAGGGAGCAGTACTGCAGTACTAAGGGAGCAGTACTAAGGGAGCAGTACTAAGGGAGCAGTACTAAAAGGGCAATACTGTGTGAACTCTATTGCACTACAAACCATCCTTTAACTGACAACAAATATACTGTACCTACGTACGACTAATACTGACAAACAATATCTTATAAGGACCAGATGCTTACATTAAATGAAGTAAGGATAAAACAACCCTTGGGGATGGCCAATTCTCAGGGGAAAGTGCCCCAAACCAGGCACAATGTTCTTTGCATTGCACTATACAGAACTACTTAATAATTCACGGGGGTTAATTCGATGATGGCCTACACGAGGTCTCCTACGCAAGAAGCCTCTCCCACGTATGGTCTATGTTTATTGTATGCTACTACAGAGGGGCGTGATGTGACATTTAAAGGGGTGGCTGACATTGCACGTAGCTTACACATTTCACTGCTTCACCAAACAGGGCGTGCAATGTTGTGAATATTGCGTACCGCGTAGGCAAGCACACACACACACACAAACAATTCGGTCAACATGTTTTGACATCCTGGTATCACGCTAGTTTATAGTAGCGAATATTTGTACACGTTTAACGTACTTCTCTGAATTGGCGTGCCTTAATAAGAGTGCACCATGGAATACATACCTTATTCAACTAATTATTTTAATAATTTGCTTTGTGTGTGAGAGAATCTTTGATTACAGTGCACTTTGTATGCTAGCTGTTTAACTATATAATTGGCCTGCACGCCAGTATCTGAACTCCATTACAAGTGTGATTTAACCCTTTCCTCAGTTGCTACCCTCAGGAGTTAGTGTTGAACTCCTCAAGAAGACAATCCTGGCTCATTCATGTTGAGACATTTTCCTATTCTCAGGAGCCTCAGATGGTATGTGTGTGCATGTGTAGGCTTTTGTACTGTAAAATGAGACAAGGAACTTTCTCAGGCATTGACGCTGGATGGTCCAAACTGCATGCCATTCCCTGCCTTAGCTGGAGGAGGTGAAGAGAGAGCTGCACAATAATTATGCAGACAAAGCCAATCATCTTGCACTCCATCCACCAGTCAACATTTGTGTGTATGTATCCAGCCATCAACATTCTGTATAACCAATTTGTATCCAGCCATCCACCATTATGTGTACAATCAATTTGCATGTCAAGAAAACATTCATCTTGTGCAGCAGCCTCCATAGCCCAACCAATGGGACCCATTCTATGCAGCCTCCATAGCCCAACCAATGGGACCCATTCTATGCAGCCTCCATAGCCCAACCAATGGGACCCATTCTATGCAGCCTCCATAGCCCAACCAATGGGACCCATTCTATGCAGCCTCCATAGCCCAACCAATGGGACCCATTCTATGCAGCCTCCATAGCCCAACCAATGGGACCCATTCTATGCAGCCTCCATAGCCCAACCAATGGGACCCATTCTATGCAGCCTCCATAGCCCAACCAATGGGACCCATTCTATGCAGCCTCCATAGCCCAACCAATGGGACCCATTCTATGCAGCCTCCATAGCCCAACCAATGGGACCCATTCTATGCAGCCTCCATAGCCCAACCAATGGGACCCATTCTATGCAGCCTCCATAGCCCAACCAATGGGACCCATTCTATGCAGCCTCCATAGCCCAACCAATGGGACCCATTCTATGCAGCCTCCATAGCCCAACCAATGGGACCCATTCTATGCAGCCTCCATAGCCCAACCAATGGGACCCATTCTATGCAGCCTCCATAGCCCAACCAATGGGACCCATTCTATGCAGCCTCCATAGCCCAACCAATGGGACCCATTCTATGCAGCCTCCATAGCCCAACCAATGGGACCCATTCTATGCAGCCTCCATAGCCCAACCAATGGGACCCATTCTATGCAGCCTCCATAGCCCAACCAATGGGACCCATTCTATGCAGCCTCCATAGCCCAACCAATGGGACCCATTCTATGCAGCCTCCATAGCCCAACCAACCCCTTTGTATTCCCATTTGATTATGTATATTTGTTAATCTTGTGGCGCTTTACACCATAATGTCGGATGAGACAAATAATGAACTGACAAAACGGAAATCTCACTCAGAAATTAATAACATAACACTGGTTATTAGAAATATACAGTAGCATACACGAGTTGAGTTACATAAGTTATGTTTTGTGCAATACAAATTACGTACAGCACATACTTTTATTAGTGGGTATGGCAATACATTGCAACGTGCAAATGTTATCCAGTGGACATTGGAGAGAGAGAGCATACATAGCCGGTTCAATTGATGGAACTGGGGCAAATTTAATTGCTTTCATTTAGAGTGCAGCTATCACGCCCTCGCCGTCATCAGACCAAATGGAATAGGATCAGAGTTCACAGCTGCGTACATCACTGGGCACAGTTTGTATTACAAAATCTTTCTCAAAAAGGATTCTCTCAGAGAAGATATGTGTCTGCCTCCTCTACACATAATAAAGTTTAGCAGGCCCGAGCAGGCCCAAAATAAATATTACTGATATGTAACCACGGCACAGCAGTGGTTAATTTAGGTGATTGTGGTTAGAGAGAGAAAACACGGCCTCGCTTTGATTCAATAGAACAGAGTGACAACTTAAGCAAAATGTGGGACATGAACTAGCAATGCACAGAAACCAGTATATAGTTGGTAAATGAGAAGCTATGGCATATGTTGTAAAAAGTGTACTCAGCTACCCCCCCCCCCACCACCACCACCACCACCATCACTTAGTACCTGTGGTCGACGCTGGAAGGATCTGGCCAGTGAATGGACAGAGGAACTGCTCTAGAAGCTCTTTGTTCTGGCAACGATGGGAGGGGCCAGGTGTGTGAGGGAAGGGTCAGGTGTGTGGAGGGGTTAGGTGTGAGTGGTAAGGTGTGGTGTGTGAGGGGAGGAGTAAGGTGTGTGAGTGGAGGGGTCAGGTGTGAGTGGTAAGGTGTGGTGTGTGAGGGGAGGGGTAAGGTGTGTGAGTGGAGGGGTCAGGTGTGAGTGGTAAGGTGTGGTGTGTGAGGGGAGGAGTAAGATGTGTGAGTGGAGGGGTCAGGTGTGAGTGGTAAGGTGTGGTGTGTGAGGGGAGGGGTAAGGTGTGGTGTGTGAGGGAAGGGTTAAGGTGTGTGAGGGAGGGTTAAGGTGTGGTGTGTGAGGGAAGGGGTAAGGTGTGTGAGGGAGGGGTAAGATGTGTGAGGGAGGGGTAAGGTGTGTGAGGGAGGGGTAAGGTGTGTGAGGGAGGGTTAAGGTGTGTTAGGGGAGGGGTAAGGATGGTCAGGCGCAGTGGGGAGGTAGAGACGTGCACAGGCAAATGTGACCCAGAGGGCAAAACATGAATGAGAAAGGACAGAATAAAGCTCAATGTTAAGTCAGCCAATGAGCAGCAACCTTGTCTACCTTGAAGTCAATCTGGATGTTACTGCGACAAATGGGGCAGGCATTGGAACACAATCTTTCGATCCCTCGCTAAAATGAAGGGGTTTGATATTACATTACTCCTGCAATAATACTCAACAACTCACACGACATCTTATTCTTGTTTTCTGCACACAATAAGAGATAAAAATAGATACCCAGCCAATCAGCAAATGGGAGTAATACAACTCACAGCAGGTGGAACGGCCCCCTTGAATTTCCGCCTGTAGTCCTCCCACAGCAAAGGTTTATGTTCAGCTTCTACACAAACACACCACAATCACATAATCATGAATTCCAATCATACTGCCTTCAACCATATAATCACACCAACAGATGAAGCATGTGTACATTCATTAAGTTTTGTTGCAATGACAGTTTGAATTGCACAAATCTATGAACACATACTTACAGAACAGCATAAGATGGTGCGCAATTTGATATTCAAGTACCAACCCATATGAACTCAGTGTCATTTATGTTGATTAATTCCAGAACTATATATTCTCTTCTGTCTTGTGCACACATCTTGCCCCATCCTTTTGTACATGTAAAACGTTTCAAAACTCCCACACTGATAGTAGTTTTATGCCAAATTGCAACAATCGCATTGTATGCATACAATCTAAGCTTCTCCGTCGTTTGGCTTGCATGAAAGCTTTGCCCACACTTGATGTTGTAGTCCTGTACTTCACGAACGCTTCTTTTCCAGTATCTAGAACTAACAAATACACTGTTGTTTGTGTGAAACAGAGCTTCTTGATCATCCATTTTAACAACCGATAATCACATTATATTTTATACAAAAGAGGTGGAGCCTGGACGTTGTTTCACCGCCTGCGACACTAAGTGTTGCTATGATATGGCCATGATACCTTTTACCCCTGGTACCCATCTGACCATGATATGGCCATGATACCTTTTACCCCTGGTACCCATCTGACCATGATACCTTTTACCCCTGGTACCCATCTGACCATGATACCTTTTACCCCTGGTACCCATCTGACCATGATACCTTTTACCCCTCATACCTATCTGACCATGATATGGCCATGATACCTTTTACCCCTGGTACCTATCAGACCATGATATGGCCAGTGGAGTGATTTTATAACTTTAAACATGTACAAAAGGGATGGAGCAAGATGTCAACCAGTTATTAAAAAGACATCACAAGTAGCAAAATTGATTTTTTTTTTTTTACCATAGAAGTTACCAGAAAAGAAATTCCGGCATAATACAATTAATGTGACAACTTGAATGAACTAAACAAATTAGAATCCACTACTGGAAACAAAATTGTGATTCTGACCTCATTGGCTCAAGATGCATTATTTAAGCAGTGTAATTAATGCTTGACAATATGCAATTTTAAAGATTAGTCATTAGATCTTCAATCAATGGTTTGAATATTTTAGTACAATAACCAAATAAATTTTATCTTTTAAAATAATACATTGGGGTAATTACTGTTACATTGCATTTATCTGGGACTTTGTTTGGTGCTAGTTATTTTACCACTACACTGAATACTGTTCCAAGCCAGCAGAACTTAACCCTGGCTTAGCTCTGGAGTGGTGCACTACATGTACCAGACACAAGAGCAATGACCAGCCCACATGAGTGGCTTAGCTCTGGAGTGGTGCACTACATGTACCAGACACAAGAGCAATGACCAGCCCACATGAGTGGCTTAGCTCTGGAGTGATGCACTACATGTACCAGACACAAGAGCAATGACCAGCCCACATGAGTGGCTTAGCTCTGGAGTGGTGCACTACATGTACCAGACACAAGAGCAATGACCAGCCCACATGAGTGGCTTAGCTCTGGAGTGATGCACTACATGTACCAGACACAAGAGCAATGACCAGCCCACATGAGTGGCTTAGCTCTGGAGTGATGCACTACATGTACCAGACACAAGAGCAATGACCAGCCCACATGAGCAATGACCAGTACTCAAGACTACATGTTGATATTAAACACGTTCTCAATAGTGTATATGATAGGATGGTTGAGGTAAGCTGAGATTAGGGAGTACATAGGGCAAGACTGAAGGCCACTTTTGGCATTAGGCTGGGCCAAAGGCACCCTAGCGAAGCCAACTTTTCACCCCCTTTCCGATTCCATTGTCCTAAAAAAAACAACCTGTCTCTTACCCAACCACTACCTCAATCTTTCAGCTGTCCACCTTGTTCAACCCCAGGGAGCCATAATCTAGTTCCATGAGTACAGACCTAGAGAGCCAAAGACCCACAGCAGCTGACGCTACTTTTCCCCTGTTATAATCGCATGTCATTGTGACTGAAGCCAAAATAAATAAAACAGTTCTGAGATGCATGAGAACACCTTCTATAACTGGATGTGTAAATTGAAATAGTGTCATTGTCATTTGGGATTGTTACTACAAATAGGGACCTAACACATATAATATTTACAAGGGATAGAAATGTAACGCTTTCATTGAAGTGTATGAACTTCATTCTTTCATACACACATTTATACATCTATAGCACTATGATATGTATGCGTGGTATTTCCATCATGTCAAACTAGGATCTCGTTCCCAGTCCAATGGCCTGGAAACGAGACGCGCGGGTAGTACATGTACACGCGCTATTAAGTGAACGCACCTTAATTAGAAAAGGTGTCAGGCTTACCTTTGCCGAACCCTGGTGGTAGACCCCTCACGCCGCTGACCCCGGACAGCGTTCCCGTGGTTTGGCGGAATCCCGTTCCTATCCGTCTAACGGTTCCGACGCACGCTGCAACCGCCCACCATTCTGCTTGAAGTCTGTGATGGAGTAGTGCTCCCGCCTGCAGCGGCCTAGTGAGTATTTGTCTCCACATTATACTATATTGGTCACGTGGAGTAACTACTGTCTAAGCCTCGTGTCCAGACCTTGTCCGAACGAAGGCACTGCGGCAACACGTGAGAATTGTGCTACCGCCCAGGGCACGTCTTTTCTTACTCGGCTATCCCAGCCCAATGCAAAGCGATGTTTCTGAAGAATAAAATTAAATGCACTTGCTGATATTTGCATATTCGTTTTTATGTTTATGATATTTTCAGCAATGCAATCTGCTCTGCAATGTCACGTTGTAACTCAACAACTGCACACACATGAACGTCACTGCAAAAACATCGCTAAGTCGTGCAAGTAATGATTTGTAGTATAGGCTGCATAAATATGTTGGATTTTGCATTCCGGATCCGTACCGAGACCCTGGCACACGGTATGGCACGAAGGAATTCAAGCTGAAGGAACGCCTGTACGATCGCTGCGGGTATTGACAAAGGCAAGAGATGTTGTGCGCTATTATACCTGTTATAGTAACACGCATCCGTGCAGGTTGCAGATAAGATCAGTATCGTACGTTGTCCGAGCGACTATGCAGAGAAGATGGGTTGCCTTGCTTCCCGGAGCGTCAATATGGTACATCCGATCAGCTCTGAGTCCAATCTACCTGGAACGGTCGCGCAAGGTTAGAGTGAAGTGCAGTGTAAATGTGCGAACCCAGGTGTTAATTAACGTTACTATTATGTATGTATGTGTATGTGAGTGTGTGTGTGTGTGTGTGTGTGTGTGTGTGTGTGTGTGTGTGCGTGCTCGGCCTGTGCCGTGCTCAGCCTTTGCGTATAGGGAGGCCTTCGTGAAGTGCGAGGTAGCGATATAATATCCATGCATTACATTCACACACTGACGCACACACATTTCGTTCAAAGTTCCCGCGTTCGCACACTCACTCAGAAGACCACGCGCGCAGCATATCAGTTCGCCGTGTGTGTGTGTGGTGTGTGGTGTGTGGTGTGTGTGTGTGTGTGCCTTGTGACTGTCAGCAGAGGTGTAGGAAGGTATTAAAAAGCGAAGGGTACGTTCTTAATAGTGGGCGTAGTCATTTAATGTGCCAAGACTTTAATGCCATGAGATGTAGAAACAATACAGAGATTTAAACAAATTAGCAACTCCCAAAATACTTCTTCCTTTCATCATTTGCTGATACAAAGTCTTTAATTATGGCGCTGTATTTTTATGACAATGAAGCAGCGTTACATTATTAAGCCATTCCAGTGTCATACTGGACCTCAAGTAGGTTTTGACTCTTCACAGAGCAGACAATGATGACCTTTCAGCGCTCGCTGTGGTAATAGGCAGAGTCAAGTACAGTTGTATTACTTTCATCACCTCTGAATAGAGAGGAAATGTCAGTGGTACTGCTTTGAACATTTCAGCATGTCAGAGGCTCGCTTTGGTATTGTCACCATAAAGCATGTGTCACATCAACCGTAATGTAACGCAATTATTTAATAATTCATACTTAATAACAGAAGTGGTGGGGCTCAGTCAGGGAGGGCGGAGGGGAGGGGGGGGGGCGGCTATAGTCCCCTCAGCCCCCCCTCCCCCTTTCTACACCCTCTGTGTGTGACCTAATGTATTAATGAATGTTTGCAGTATATGTGTGTGAGTGTGTGTGTGTGTGTGTGTGTGTGTGTGTGTGTTGGGTTAGTATGTGTCCATTGAGCACTGTTGTCGTCATAAGGGGTCAAAAGCTGGCTCCAATATACACACCTTTTTTTTTGAATTGCTGGGTCTGTGGTGGCCCATTGTCTGCTTTTGCTGTGCCCACTGTATGCTAAGTTTAGATTTCAGCAACACATATCATGTGTACATCTTCATAGCGTGGCAGTCTCTGGTATTTACATGCAACAAGAGATGCCTTTCGTTTGCAAGAGAGCATTAATGGTACTGGCATGGTTTTAAATACTTGTCGGTTGTTTATAGGGGTCAGTTTTCCCGAAGGGGAGGTGGGGAGGGGGGGGGGGGGGGAAGCAGAGTATTCTGTAGCCTGGGGTGTGCAGTTAATGGAATAGCCTGTTTGTAAATTATTGAGACTACGATATAAGGTCATGCATACAATGTTGCCCTGGTGTGGGGTGTGTGCTGACACAAGGTGTGTGCTGACACCAGCTGTGTGCTGACACAAGGTGTGTGTTTAACACAAGGTGTGTGCTGACACCAGGTGTGTGCTTGATACCAGGTGTGTGCTGACACCAGGTGTGTGCTTGACACCAGGTGTGTGCTTGACACCAGGTGTGTGCTAACACCAGGTCTGTACTTGACACCACATGGCGTGTTTATTTATAGCACCCACATCCGTGGAGGGAAGGACTGGGGATGAGAGGCCAGTGGGTCGAGCAGGTGTGAGGCGAGGCATTGCAGATGGGGGAGTGGCAAGTCATAGCAACAAGGTAGGGTTGCAAGCACTGTCGGTTGTTCATGTACTCCTCTGGTGCCTGTGTGTGTGTGTGTGTGTGTGTGTGTGTGTGTGTGTGTGTGTGTGTGTGTGTGTGTGTGTGTGTGTGTATGTGTATGTGTGTGTGTGTGTGTGTGTGTGTGCGCGCGCGCGCGCGTGTGTGTGTGTGTGTGTGTGTGTGTGTGTACATGGGCTTTCTACAATAGTAAAAACATTGCTATCTAAAATCCATACATGGGCATGTTTACGCAAAAGTGCAGCTAACATGTTTATATCCATGGAAAAGGTAAATTACAGGGGAAGATGAGGGAGGGGAGAGGAGAAGATGAGAGAGGAGAGAGAGGAAGATGAGGGAGAGGAGAGAGGACAATGAGAGAGGAAGAGGGGAAGATGAGGGAGGGGAGAGAGGAAGATGGAGGGAGGAGAGAGAAGATGAGGGAGGGGAGAGAGGAAGAGGACGAGAGGAGATGAGAGGACAATGAGAGAGGAGAGGGGAAGATGAGGAGGAGAGAGAGGAAGAGGAGGAGGGAGAGAGGACAATGAGAGAGGAGAGGAGGAGAGGAAGATGAGGGAGGGGAGGAGGAAGATGAGGGGAGGGGAGAGAGGAAGATGAGGGAGGGGAGAGAGGAAGAGGAGGGAGGGGGAGAGAGAGGAGGACAATGAGAGAGAGAGGGGAAGATGAGGGAGGGGAGAGAGGAAGATGAGGGAGGGGAGAGAGGAAGAGAGAGAGGAGAGGGGAAGATGAGGGAGGGGGGAGAGGAGGAAGATGAGGGAGGGGAGAGAGGAAATGAGAGAGGAGAGGGGAAGATGAGGGAGGGGAGAGGGGAAGATGAGGGAGGGGAGCGGGAAGATGAGGGAGGGGAGAGAGGAAGATGAGAGAGGGGGAGAGAGGAAGATGAGAGAGGAGAGGGGAAGATGAGGAAGGGGAGAGGAAGATGAGGGAGAGGAGAGAAAGATGAGGGAGGGGAGAGAGGAAGATGAGGGAGGGGAAGATGAGGGGAAGGACAGAAAGAGGAGAGGAAGATGGGTGAGCCATCAGTTTTTTTTTAGGATTGTAATTGTGCACAGCCTACATGCATAACACTGTTTCAGTTGTAACAAGCAATACTTCAAATTCCTAGTGATATGTGCCTGTTGCCATATAGGGACAACTTCAAAACCGGTTCCCAGATAGAGGAGAGGGTGTGTCCCTTCCCAACACACCCCTCCCACCCCCACCACGTCTCTTCAGCATGCCGCGGTAAGTGTTTGTGTATTGTAAGTATATTGGTTGTGTGCATATTGTATGTGCGTGGGAGTGTATATTGGTATATAGTATATGCATCATGTGAGTGTGTATTAGTGTCTGTGTTACTGCACTGCAGGACTGCTACAGAGTCACAGGTCGAATTCTTCAAAATGTTGGACAAAAAGATTGAAGAGGTGGTTTGAAAAAACGTGGAAACAATCCGTGGCCTGGATGCGAGGGGGAGAGGGAGGGGCCTGGATGTGAGGGGGAGAGGGAGGGGTCTGGATGCGAGGGGGAGAGGGAGGGGCCTGGATGCGAGGGGGGAGAGGGAGGGGTCTGGATGCGAGGGGGAGAGGGAGGGGTCTGGATGCAAGGGGGAGAGGGAGGGGCCTGGATGCGAGGGGGAGAGGGTGGGGGCCTGGATGTGAGGGGGAAGGGCCTGGATGTGAGGGGGAAGGGATGGGGAGACTCCTGGGGTAGGAGTGACATTCTAAGGAATCTGCGAGATCCATTACATCAATGCACTGAACCTCAATGTCTTACAGTGTCTCCCCTGTGTAATGGATCGGGTCGTACATCAATTGTATGTCCAACACGTTAGGACAGCAAGTGCTGTCTTTATGTTGAACATACGATCACCACTGTATGATCTGTCCATCCACACATCGCACCTAAAAGGGCCACACAGATGACATGTGCATTGAGTGATGCTTACAAGTATGTCATGTGCATGTGTATGTGTATTTGTGTGTATATGTGCAGTGTATGTGTGTATTGTGTGTGTTTGTGTACGTGTGTATTTGTGTGTATGTGTGCAGTGTATGTGTGTATTTGTGTGTATATGTGCAGTGTATTTGTGTATGTGTGTATTTGTGTATGTGTGTATTTGTGTGTGTATGTGTGTGTATGTGTGCAGTGTATTTGTGTATGTGTGTGTGTATGTGTGTCCGTGTGTGTGTGTGTGTATGTGTGTCCATGTGTATGTACATGTATGTATGTGTATAGTGTATGTGTGTGATTGTTTTATCCCTTCAGGGTCCAGACTATGTAGAGAAATAATGTGTGCACTGAGGCATGGAAATGAAGTCGATCCCATGGACCCTTCCTGGGTAGGAAACAACGTCATCCCGCCCTCTCATATGCCAGTTGTATCATGTGGTCAGAAATGGTGGCGCACTGTGTGCACGTGCTGTGTGGTCATGTGGCATCACACTGATTCGTGGAATTATTTATAATAATTTTTAAAAAACTATTTCTATTTTTGTGACATTGTGGGAGGAGGGACGGAAGGAACTGAGAGTGTGTCCCATCTTTGTCGCGTGTCTCATGCTCATTGCTGATCATTCGCTCTCAATCCAAGTCACGTTAACTAGGCTCCCTAGGTTTCTAGGCCACATATGCTCAAGTCAGAGTGGTGCTCCCACACTTGTCACACCAAGCTCGCACGTCGCTGAAGAGCATCGCTGCTAACTGCATCATTGCAGGGCGTGGACTGACCCTACACAACGGATCACACACCATTCAGGGCGTGTGGTGGCTGCCATATAGCTACATCCTATCAACATGGTCATTACCATTATACCCAACCAACAGACTTCGCATGCTATATAGCAGCGGGTATATGCGCATGCACGTGAGCAAACTGAGGGTTGTGTTTGCCGTTTTGTGTGACTCCGAGATTGGATATCCTAGAATACATTGAACCTGTCGGGTATCGTCACACTGCGTGTGCACTTGCATGCACTTGGAGAGAACAAAGAAAGTAAACAAACGAATAGCAAAATTGAATTGTCTGCTCTCATAGTATCCATGCATTCAAAACATAGTCGCCTCCCTGCACAGAGTTTGGGAACTGAGCTGCCAGACCAGGGTAATAGCCACTCCCACAGCCTATACTCAGAACAAAGTCGTGAGTCGTTTCCGGGATGCAGCCTCCCAGGTGGGTGTGGAAGAGGGCGGAGCTGCCATCCCGTCTCGCACTCCTCTGGGCGTGGAACACTCCACCAATCGAATGGTGATGCCCTGCCCATTCGCACACCGGGAGCGCGTCAGCATCCATTGAGGTGCCGTCGAATTCATAAATACAAATTCTGCCGTCACTGACACCGAATATGATCGTATTCATCGTCACATCGAACAAGAGAGCTGAGGGCAACGATGACGTATTACATCACATCATCCATAGTTTTAATTTTGTTTTTTGTTTTTAATTTATTTATTATTATTTTAAACTGACCTTGGAAAGGCATGATCCAGCTTCCTACCAGTGTTTTGCACTCGGCGTCCAAAGACACCAGAACGGACTGGGGACTTGTCGGGACTCGAAGGAGTGCCACCACCTTGGTGTTGTCGGGGGTGGGTCTCGCGAGCACCACGGCCCCTCCCTCTCTCCCCCCGCACTCCTCAGCGGTCACCTCCACGACGGTCGTCCTCCTCCCCAGTCTCCCTGGCACAAGCATGTCGTCCTCTCCGACCGTCCACACCTCCACTCGGGCCCCGTCGCACCCTAGCCACACCTCCACCACGCCCTCCTCCGGACACAGGGTCAGCACCGACCGCAGGCAGCCTCCATTGGTCAGGCGCTCGCAGTAGGTCCTCCAGCAGTTGTTGGCAGCGAGATTCATGGTGCATTTCTTCACGTGCACAGTCCCGTCCTCGTACCCCACCACGAGGACGTTCAGGTCCCTCTCGTAGGCCACGCCCGCCACCGTGCCGTGAGGGGCGTGGTTGCGGAAGAGGGGAAGGGCGTTCTGGCCGAGCCATGAGGCCGTAGACGTTGCCACTGTGGCAGCCCAATATGATCTTGTCTGAGGTGAGATGCAGAGCGGTGACCCTCTCTTTTGCAATGCTGCGAGCTCCTGCGAATGAAAGTGTTAAGACTCACTCTATCTACCTCCCTCCCTCTCTCCTCCCTCCCTCTCTCCCTCCCCTCTCCCTCCCTCCTCCTCCCTCCATTCCTCCCTCCTCTCTCCCCTCCCTCCCTCCATTCCTCCCTCCCTCCTACCCTCTCCCATTCCTTCCATCTCTCCCTCCGTACCCTCCTTCCCCCTCCCTCCATTCCTCTCTCCTCCCCCTCTCCCTCCTCTCTCCCTTCCTTCCCTCACTCTCATTCATTCACTTGTCTACTCACAGAGAGTGCTATATACTCCTCAAGCCGTCAGTGTTAGAAGAGATCTTCACAAAAGAGCTTACACCTCACACTTACACTAACCCATTCAAAGCAACCTCACCTGTGCTCTCAGTTGGGTTGTTCCCATGGCAGTGACATCATGGTCGGCCAGAACTATCCTGGTTGGCTGGTCTCCTGAAACCAGAGCGGTACAGATGGTTAGCTTCTCGCCACTCTGTGCGACACACGAGGCAGACACGCTCCACCCCGGAATGAACGGCAAGGAGTCCAGGAGCACTTGGGTGTGGTCGCTCCACCCTCCATCAGCGGATAGACCCGTGTTGATCTCGATGCCTCTCTTCAGGCTCCCTGCGGCGGGTCTTTTGGAGCGGTCGTGCTGCCAGCACTCCTGGAGCAGCTGGTACATCACCAGTGGGTAGGCGGGGGTCCTGGGGATGGGGATGAAATCACCACGGAGACAGGAAAGTATCTTCCCATAAAACTAAGGTATACATGTATATTGCCTGTTTTCAAGGCACTGGTATCCCTTATATATGTTAACATGGGTTTCTGCATTGCTCTACATTACGTTCTACCGTAGCATACGGTAAACATGGCGTCACATGGTACATAACAACATAAGTTGTATGGACGAGGTACCGCACAATGTATGCGTTGCCTGGCACAGGCATTGTACAATACCGCACAATAAACACACAGCCAAGAGTACTGCGTAGTGCATATCTGCACCCATTTACGCCCTAATTGATGCACACCTTTGAATAGAACTGAGGCCTCTTTCCTCCCATGATCAAGTCCTTGAACTCGTTGTTGGTGACGTCTTGTGATGGGAAGCTCCGTAGGCTGAGCAGTTTGTACAGACAAGTCCCCAGCATGAATATGTCAACCTGTCAGCACAACAAAGGTACATGAACACACACACACCACACACACACACACACACACACACACACACACACACACACACAAGGCATACCAGTGCTACCTAGGAATGCATGTGTGAACATATATATGCTGATACACACACACACACACATACACACACATACACACACACACAGACACACACACTACAAACATGCATGCCTGTAGACAAATGTGCAGGTGACATATAGAATAGGCCAACTACTCTCGCAATAGACGTGTGTGTGTGTGTGCACATTACGCAGTGAACAGCACGTTGTAACGAACATCCCTCATTCACCTTATCTGTAAACAGATCTCCATCTTCTACACACTCAGGTATGAATCTTTGCAGGCGACTCATCTTGTGCCGGTAGGCTCTAGGGTTCACACAGACACCCAGATCGGCCAACTTGACTAGGACACCACCACCAGCACACGCCTCACACCGGAACACCTGTCTGAATCCTGGTCCATGGCAGGTGTGGCCCGGGTCTGGGAACCTGAACACCAGGATGTTACTGCATCGTAGGTCGTTGTGGACCAGACGCTGCTTCTCGTGCAGGTACTCCAGGGCGTCCGTGACCTGGGGACAAGGGGAGTGAAAGTGGTTAAAATTATCATGCTAGCGCCAAGTGCTTCTTCCACCAAAACGTATCTCATAACAACAAGCCCAAGGTATACGCACTGCTGCTGTACAGGTGGTGTCCACAACACATGATTTCACTTTGTATTGCAAAGAACATGCAGTGTACATAAAAAGCTGATCAATTTAACATTATCTATGCACACAATTTTAAATACACGTACACAACATTTACACAACATGTAATGTTCAAGGACGGCTGCAAGCAAAGCTTCAGTATTCGGCCAAAGGATGATAGACAATCGTTCACTCAAGGCAATTGATGATGGTTGTCTGCAACAGAGGCTCCGTTGTTGCTTTTAAATCAATAAATGGGACTGTTTCCGCGAAAAGGGACCTAACGCATGTTTTTCAAGATTTCAATTTTTTTAAAAATATTCTAGAAGTCTGAAATGTCCTCTACACATCGCTTCTTATGCACTGAGAATCAGAGTATCTGTCATCCATGGAGTTGTAAGGCTCTGAATTTTAATTAGCCATACATTTCAAGCAAGCGTTAGATTTCTATTGCGCGTACTGGAAATTTTATAATGTATGCGTTAGGTCCCTTTTCGCGGAAACAATCCCATATAAATGGTCTATTTGCATGCCAAGAGCTGTTCATGCCCTGTCAGCCCATGTGGTACCAACTTCTACATGAGCCTATCCCTAACCTGCAGCATCGCTAGTGCCAGTGATGTAGGACACATGTAGGCAGCAAGTCTCAGATGACGCTTCCTTTCCAGCTCGAAGCTGACCCTCGGTGCCCACTCAAGGACAAAGGAGTGAGGGTTGGTGATCACTCCCATCAGCTTCACCACATAGGGGTGGTTGACGAGGCTTAACCTGTTCAGCTCGTAGCGCATCGAGGCATAGTTCGAGGTTAGCTCTGTTGCATCACTCTCGGCTGAAATGCTGAACTGCTGGAATATCTTCACAGCCACGTCTTGCTGGCAGATTCTCTGATGAAAATTAGTGAAGTGACATTGGACTAAAGCACGCCAAACAAGAATGATGCTACAGATTGTGCGAACTGTGGCTGTGTTATAATTACAACACTGATTTGTAAAAGTATTATTCATGAAAAAGGCAGACTTATTTTCAGGACAGTATTAAATCTCCTAAAAGGCATGACGGTTATGTGCACCACCTACGCAATAAAACAAGATTAACTGTACCACATTAATTTGAATATTTAATTTGATTGAGAAGAGTCATGTGCTACATTCAAGGATGATGTGATGAAAAGAATGGAATTGCATGCAATCATGTGATGTAATGGTAAAAGTGCTTATCATGTGATGTAATGGGTGAAGTGATTATCCTGTGATGTAATGGGTAAAGTGATGATTATGTGTTGTAATGGGTAACATGATAATCATGTGATGTCATGGGTAAAGTAATTATTATGGGTAACGTGATAATTATGTGATGCAATGGGTAAATTTCTGGAGAGCACAACTATTCATGATATCATTACACCTTTGACTAGACCACATAACCAGCAGTATATCAAACTCTATAACATTGTAATGTAACAAGTGTCACTGCAGCAGGGCTGCAGTGCACTCATAAGCTGTGCGGCCCATTGGTTGCTATTTAATAATTCTTTTCATGGCAAACAGATGACAGTTTGGATAACACAGCCCTCATCAAATACAGCCGACCACTACATGTCAGCATGCAGCAAACCTTGAAGATAAGGTAGAGTGGGTCATGCAACACGTGCACACATGGGAGGATGGACCATGAGACACGTACCTTCTTTATGACTTTGCCAAATGATCCTACAAACTCGTCCTCTGTACTGATACTGCTCCAATGATGAGAGTTGGGGTCTTCCAAATCCACCATGGACATCTTCATCGTATGGAAGTCTGAAAACACCTACCCATTGTTTTTATGCTCACTTAATGTCAGGGATTAATAACTAGCACAGGTTCAGAACACAAAATCACCCACACGCACATGCACACACACACACACACACACACACACACACACACACACACACACACACACACACACACACACGCACACACACATACACACACACACACGCACATACACATACACATACACATACATACTAACCAGATCAGGAGCCAAGAGCTCGATCTTCATGTGCCTATGGCTGGGGCAGCTGATGAAATCTTGATGAGATGAGACTCGGATGCAATAGTCTGCGGTAAATCCAAAGACAAGGTTATGGTCAATGACTGTTGGTGGCAAGGGGTCCTCCCCCCCCTCCTCCTCCTCCTCCTCCTCTTCCTCTTCCTCCTCCTCCTCCTCCTCCCTCTCCTCCTCCTCTTCCTCCTCTTCCTTCTCCTCCCCCCTCTCATCCCTATCCCCAGCACACAGTGGACAAGGGATGATGTGGAGCAAGTCGCTGCTGGAGTAGACCCCGTGTTCAGACAGGTCAGGGCAGTGGTTCCTGAGGACATCATCCAATACCTCCAACGTTCTGGTCAGAATCTGGGCACCGAGGTACTCAGCAGAGCCGTTGAGCAGCACCTGTGGAACAGTGATGTGGACGGACTCCAGGTAGTGGGACGGGATGTGGCACGGTTCGCTTCCACCATTGCAGTTGCAGACGAGCTCGGAGTGAGAGATGATCCTGAAGCGCCCGCACACCCCATTCTCCTCGTACAGCATGCTGCCCTGGACCTGCAGCAGTGGCTGGTCATCGAGGAGCAGCATGGCTCCACGCTGCCAGTACCTCCAGTGCACTGAGATGTTACCTGTGGAGGGTGTGGAGGGGGAGGGGGGGGGGAGGGGGAGGGTGATCAATGTAAGCATTCAAGGTTGAAGGATGAAGCTATGGTTAAAAGGTTATGGTTTATTTAGAATTACGTAATAAGGTGCATGGTTCAAGGGTTAAGGTTGTAAGACAGCAATATTGCACCACAGCTGCTATACAACCACATTGTTTAGCTAAATCATTAACATACAACTACAACACATTAATTGTTCAGAGAAAAAGCCTTTATGCTGTCAAATTAGATAAAGAACGTTTCTTACAGAAGCGCTTATTCCGCCCTATGACACAATAATTGTCATAAAAATAGTTAAGTTTTTTTTTTAATAGTCTTTGGAAAAGCTTGCCTATTAAGACGCGAGTGAAAAAGGTGGCGTCTTCAGAGTACGTTAGCCCGGGGACAGCCGCGCGAATGAGATTGTAGAAGTCGCCGGACTGTAGGAAGAGAGAGACGAGCTCCCCCCAGAACCCAGACGCCAGCAGAGGCATGTACAGACTGCGTCTGTAGACAAGCCCCGTGGCCTCCACCTTGATTAGCCTCTGCAGCGTAGGAACTAAGGGCAGCGTGACGATGGGCATGAGTTCCGTCGGTTCTTCGTGGCGGGGGGCATGTCTTGGGAAAGACCCCACAACTGGGTCCAGCTTGGCCGGTGGCTGGGGAGATATGGCTGCCGGGATGAGGAAGACCTCACTGTTGATGAGGTGCATGACATGGCAGCTGTGCAGGAAGGAGCATATCAGCTGGGCGCTGTGGTCCAGCATGCCTCTCTTGAGGAACTCCTTCTTCAATGTTGTGAGCATCATCAGACCAGACTGGGAGTCTGCATAAGGTCATTGGAACACACACACACACACATACACACACACATACGTAATCATACACACACACATGCACACACACACATGCATACATAATCCCACACATACACACAAGCAAACACACACACGCAAACACACACACGCAAACACACACATGCACACACATGCACACACACACACACACACACTGCTTAAGTAAATTATGCATTGATTTTGAGTGGGGGTTTCTCTATCCCCATTTTGCAATGGTGCTAGTTACAATGCAACTAGATATTCGATCAACATTATTACAAATAATAATGGCTCTATTTGTGTACATGTATACAATTTTTCGTTGTGGGCACATACAGACAATTAGCGAAAAGCATTGTACATTACTAAATCTTATGTAAAAATACCCCGGGTGTTTCCTCTACTAAAATACCCTGGGTGCCTCCTCTACTAAAATACCCTGGGTGCCTCCTCTACTAAAATACCGGGTGCCTCCTCTACTAAAATACCCTGGGTGCCTCCTCTACTAAATACCCTGGGTGCCTCCTCTACTAAAATACCCTGGGTGCCTCCTCTACTAAAATACCCTGGGTGCCTCCTCTACTAAAATACCCTGGGTGCCTCCTCTACTAAAATACCCTGGGTGCCTCCTCTACTAAAATACCCTGGGTGCCTCCTCTACTAAAATACCCTGGGTGCCTCCTCTACTAAAATACCCTGGGTGCCTCTTCTACTAAAATACCCTGGGTGGCCTGTTATATTGTTTTCTCAATTATGACTCACAGCTCTCATTACGTTGCTCTTCCACCTGTCTCCTCACTCCTATCTCCTCTCCCTTCTATCTCCCCTCCTATCCCTCCCCTCCTTTCTATCTCCCCCCCCCTGACCTTCCCTTCTATCTTTTCCCCTCCCTCCTTCCCCTCACTCCTATCTCCTCCCTCCCTCCTTCCCCTCACTCCTATCTCCTACCCTTCTATCTCCTCCCTCCTATCTCCTCCCCCTCCCTCCTCTCCTCTCTCCTCCCCTCCCTCCTCTCCTCCTCCCCTCCTCTCTCCTCCCCCTCCCCTCCTCTCTCCTCCCCCCCTCCCCTCCTCTCTCCTCCCCCCTCCCCTCCTCTCTCCTCCCCTTCCTATCTCCCTCCTCCACACACTCCTCGGGCCATCTATCTTCTTCCTGCCAATTCCCTACCAGGTGGTCTTCTGCAGGTGGCTTCAGTGGTCAGGGGTGACACTACCAGTGCACAGTACTCAAACCAGCGCTTGGGGTTAACAACATAATAATCTCGAATCCCAGCCTGCTTGAAGTGAAGTATGAGTCCAGCTGCCAATGATGGTTGATGACTGAAGGATGTAAGATGATTACCACTCATTCAAAACTCACTTGTTAAGTGCAAGCAATCCACAGCCATCTGGACCTCTTCCATTGAGTCGATGATATCTCTTACTCTTGTGCTGAAAAATACAACCATATGGTTCAATGACAAACAACACTTCTGTTCTCATTGTTTTTTTAATCCCACTCAAAATACTTTAATATACTCCCGAGTCTGT